>APFE030550137.1:40984-77570 GCA_000404065.3 Pinus taeda | reverse complement strand
AAAAAAAAAAAAAAAAATGTATAAGCCTGAAAACCAATCACAAATTGGCAGTCTTATATAGAAAATACAGGGCGAAAATCAGAATCTTATGACGCCCTATATTTTCCAAAAAAAAAATCTCTCTCTCTCATTCCACAATTTCATGTCACTTCCCTTCATTTCACTCCACTTCACTTCATTTGATTCCACTCCACCCATTTCATCTCATTTCATTCCGCCAATAAAACTCTTTTCATGACCAATTTTCATTCACTCAGTCATCATTTATCCATCTCTATTCAATCATGTGATCATTGTATCAATTTCCGCAGCTGAATCCTGTTTCTGCAGCTATAAACTGATTCCGCAGCTAGTTGTTGTTTCCACAGCTAGCACCCTGTCATTCAACATTGGCAGTGAGATGATAGTCAAAAATAATAAAAATCAAATGCAGGTATGACCGGGGACATATTATGAATACATTAGGCACCTAAAAGCATCAACAAGGAGTAGCTGATCAAAGGTTAATGGACAAAAAGTGGCAAAAATTCCAAGGTATGAGTAGAAATTTATTTCAAATAGCATTCAAAGCACATTTTTACATAGTTATGAAACCATAGCTCCACTATATGCAATTATTGGCATTGATAGCCTCCATAACCGTTGCACGACCTATGATTCCTCCACGAACCGTGCATTTATTTTTCAAAGGGCCTCATGATCAGCCTTCAGATTTAACTCGTGTTTGGTTGTACTTTGACACTCCACCTGTAATCATGGGGACGTGGTTGATTTGATCACGGCTCTTCTCCGCTGCACAAATTCCGCAGCCATTTCATGAGCATGTTTACATCTACTCTGTAACCATCCAGTTTTAAACTTTGTCAGGTTCACTTTACTCCCCTACTATTCTATTGAAGTCACGGTTGCATTTCCACCTTGTTCACATAAGCCTCCATTCCATTCCGTGCATTCACTTCCGCTACCTGTTCTCTGTTTTCCATTTACAATCACTGGTTTTTCTCCATAAAACCTATTCACTCCCACTAACCCAGCCGTCTCACCTCCGCTAATCCCTTACTCACGCAGATGTATTTTAAGACAGAAGGAAAGAATGGGTCTGTTGTTGAGAGCAAAACCGGAAGGGCCCAAGTTTATGGAGGGGTACCTGCAATTGAAAAACATACTGAAGAAGGCATGGCGACTATAGTTCATTCAAAAATTCAAGGGCTACAATAAGGAAATTACAAAGACCTTTGCAAGGTCTTTTAACGACCTGGAGGTGGAAGTTGGAGACCTCAAGTTTACAGTTACCGATGCATCTATAACAGCCGCTACGGAACTCCCACAGGAGGGAGAACGCTGGTTCAAAAATAAGAGCTTTGACGAAAAGGCTTGGAGGATCATCCTATGCAATCCAGGTACGGATGTAACTATTTTCAAATGAGGAATCCTTGTCTATGCTTTAGAAGAGAAGTGGGCCAGTCTATTGTTGATTATTCAAAATTTCATTACATGTGAAGGACGTTTTGGGTCAATGTATATGTACCACAGCCGGTTGCTGATGAATTTCTTAGAAAATCAAACCCTCAATCTACCTTACTTTTTATTAAACGACCTGAAAAAGATGTCTACAACTATCCAAAAGAATTTGGAGGACATAGAACCCCACCTGTACCATCATGGTCTTGTGAGAATTTTAATAGAAAAACAATTGAAAGAGAAGAAGGACACCTAGGAACAGTTTCTAGTTAGAAACTTCTTTCAAAATCCACCTGAGACACCATAGAGCAACTCAGCAAGGAAGAGTAGAAGGAAGAAGATAAGTGTGAGAACTCAAGACACTCCTACTAACAGAACTAAAGAAGTTAATCAAGGAAAAAGGTTGTGTGAAAGTGTGAAGGAGAAAACTAAGGATAAGAAGCAAAGAAAATTAAAAGGGAAGAGAAACATTGAGGCTATCTATCAAATCCCAGAACCTTCCTCAGAAGAGGACCACCAAATATTGTCTGAAAGACTATTTTATCTTCAGGAACAATCAGCCATAGCAAAGAAGAAAGAAAAACGAAAACAGAGTATGGAGAAACAAGACACTAGCCCACAAAATTTAAGGAGGAGTTCTAGGCTTAAAGGGAAATTGAGGACAGTACAAACAAAAGGGCCCCATTTCATTGATTTAGGAGGGGAAACACTAGAACAGCCTCCAGCAATTCCTCCTGGTCGTAGCCCACACCATGCTCCTACTTCTCAGCCAGATTTTGACATGAGTCCCTCTCGGAAAAATTTTGAGATCAGTCCTTCTCAACAGGATTTTAGGGTCAGCCCAAGAAAGACTACACCTGAGATAGACCAGAATCAGCAAGAGATGTATGATTATATAGAATCCTTGGAGAAGGCAGCCACAGGTCCAAACACTTCATCTACCGAGCCTCACACAGCACAAGAAGTTCTAATCCAATCATTGAAACAAGAAGTTTTTGAACTGGAGGTCTTAAATAGACACATTAAAAATGAAAATGAAACACTGAGGGAAGAAAGCAGATTGGACAAGATCATTCACGACAACACCATGTTACATCTTGGGCTGTGGCAGAAAAAGAACAAGAAATTGAAGAAAAATTGCAGGAGGTTGATTAGAGCACTTATCAACCTCAAATTCAGATGCTTGATGAGGAAGCCTAGGATGTTAGCAGTGCCAAGAAAGAGGAGAAGAGGGTTGGATGTGTTGGCAGAGGTCTCAGAGCACATGAACTAAAGGGAAGATGGTCAAAGTTTTGGTTGCATGGGGACATGCAACACCTTCACAGTGGGGGTATGTTGAGCCCTGAACTTGCATCTCTCTTACACACTTTCCTAGACTTTTTCCACTCACCTAGACCTCCTAAGCTATCAAAATCATTGCACATTGATTCCAAAAGAGCATTGAAATGGTTTTCTAAGTATGTTTTTGTGTTTGCTGTTTGAACTAGATTTTTTCTCATTAGCTACAGAATCCTGTCACTTTCCGCAGCTAATTCAACTTTCCACAGCGATTTTTGTTAAAATATAGGTTGCAGGTGTCATCAGGCAAAGCAAGCCACATGGGCAAGTTGGAAATGATTTGGACATAGATCAGGTCCTATTGGTTTAGCCAGATTCATCAGGGAAAGCCGTGGTCAACAGTGGTCAAGCGATGGTCAAACAAAGGAGTCCTATGGCAACAGGACTTCGTTTTCAAACACGTGAAGGATTTTTGTGGCCGTTCCTAGATCCTTGGGGACATACCGACAGCTGTAGACTGCTCCACAAAGCGAATCCAACAGCCACCTTTGATAGATTTAATAATCTCGGCAACCATTATGCTAAATCCATGGACATTGTCTTTTACATGTCCTCTGTTAACGTAGTTTCACAGGAAAACAATTATGAGTTTCTTGTTATAAATAACGTGTTTCCAAACGCATACAGTTAGTCTTTTTGCTTATGTAATTTTACTGTTAAGTTGTTGTGCTGTGACACTAGTCCCACTGTGGTAATGAGAGGATTTGTCCTCCGTTTTGATATATACAAGACTCTATTTCTACATGATTGTGTGAGCATAATTTTGGACTAATAGCCTATTGACCAAGGCCGTACAGAGGGCCCTACATGCTGAGGTTCTGTTCTTTTATTGTTGAATAGTTTTATGTAGTGTTTCTTTAATTCCATTGCATATATTCCACAGTTATTCACTTGTGTATATTTATTTTTCTATGATATTAACATTTCACTCATGTTCATGATTTTACAAGCTTTGTATATTATTGTTAACGCTGATCAGTGTGTGTGTATGTTTCAGGATAGAAGTAGGCCCAGACACTTTTACACATTTCCTTTTGCAAAAACTAGTGACATGGAATCAGTCTTTCTACTGACTTGCTTTTCTTAGTTTTTTTTTTTTTTTAATTCCAGTTCTGTTTTGTTGATTTCAGTTTTGTTCACTTGCTTTGTTAGATAGTTTAGAAATCAACTTACTCATATCATTGATGGTGTCTCCGAAATCCATAGCTTAGACTACCTGGCGAGGTATCGAACTATGAATGATGTGATTTGGTTTTAACTTTACTTTTCTGCAAATTAGATATCAAATTGCTCATATCATTGACAGTGTCTCCAAAAGCCATAGCTTAGACTACCTGGCAAGGTATCGAACTATGAATGATGTGATTTGGTTTTAGCTTTACTTTTCTCCAAATTAGATATCAGATTGCTCATATCATTGACGATGTCTCTGAAAGCCATAGCTTAGACTACTTGGCGAGGTATTGAACTATGAATGATGTGATTTTATTTTATTTTTACTTTTTTTGCAATTAGATATCAACTTAGTCATATCATTGACGGTGTCTTTGAAAGCCATAGCTTAGACTACCTGGCAAGATATCGAAATATGAATGATGTGAATTGGTTTTACTTTTATTAGATTGCAATTTTCGATTTGGTTGAGTGCAGTAGCTTAATTCATTTTTCTATATTTAGATAGCAGCAGAGATGATGGTTTCAGCATCAGTAGTTCATTGTTTTTTTTAAATAGCAACACATTTTCAATCATGTTCAAGTATTACTTTCATCACTAGTATGTTCTAAGATCTTCTGAAGTGTTAAGTTCTAGAAACCATTATAGAGGACATAATTGCCTAAAAACTATATCCATACTTGCCTTCTAGATACTTAGGAATAGGGTTTCCATCCATATTAGGAGATAAACGAAGATAAAAATCCCCAAAACAGAATAAAAATTGAAAACGACAAAAAGTAAGAAAGAGGTTGTCTTGCACATATAGTGCGCCACACTTTGTCAGTTTATGACTCTCGGATTGATAATTAATGTAGCAATTTAGGACACACTAAATTTACCAAACAACGGGTCTTCAATTTCCTTAACAAACTTTGCAACAAACTATTTTTCATAAATGTCATGGGAATCTGGTAGCTTGTACATTTGCTGTAAATCTTCGGCTCTGAAAGAACCCAAGACTATGTTTTTAGTTTTCTTGATAAGTCTGTCTTCCACTTCTGTATTCTCTACTACCCATCTTATCATATATTTGTATGGCAAGAGCCTAGCCCTTGCTGCTATTCAGTGAAGGAAAGCGCATGCAGCGTCTTTGAACTACACTACAGACGGTTTTGTGCTGCTAGTGGTTGGTTGAATGTCTATTACTTCAGGTTTTGCATTCTCCAGCGTAGTATAGATAGTCTGCCATGCAATGTCATCTCCATCTGTAGTGCATATTGTATCTGTAAAAATGAGCGGCATATATGTGCTTTCGGGTTCTACGATAGATTGCTTGGCATGCTTCTGCATCACCTTTCGTATAGACATCGCTTGAGAGGAATTCCTATTAAAACCAACATCAATCAATTGTTGCACAAAATAAAAGATTTGATGAAATGACTGAACTTTGTAAGAAAAGATCTGGGAGTGAGTTCATCATTAATCAACCATAACGAACATGATGATTACATGCATAGGGATTATAACCATATTAAATCATTCTAACCTAACTTGTGTCTAGCTTAAAAACACTATTAAACATCTGTCAAATCCATCATATTGGATATTTAATCTATAGCGCGAATGAAACTTTGTTTGATAGATCTTGCGATATGCAATATGCGATATCGCAAGATCGCAATATCAAAGTTTTAATAGGTAATAGTTAAGCTCTTTCCATAATATCCCCCAATGTGCAATATGCAATCGGGATGTGGCATACAAAGTTCAATCGCAAGTCACATATCGGTATTTTTGAATGTGCTTAACTTGCTAGTAAGGAATTATGTGATTTTGTGATATGCGATGAGGACTTTTAATATGCTTTAAGTTAGATTCAAAAAAGGGCTCTTTGAAAAGCAACAATTTTCTGAGAGTTGGCATTTTATTCAAAAAAAGGGAGAAAAATTCAATTTTTAGAAGGGTCCCTATTTGTATTATAAATAAAAAAGGGGGGGGTTGTTGCATAGCACAACAGAAACTAAGGTGACCAAGTCGTAATCAGAGGTTAGGCAGAAAATTCGTGCACGTAGGATCCAACAAGTAGGAGAGGGGGTATCTCTCTTTCCTTGTCTTCACTTGTCCTTGTGCATAACTCCTGTGTTAGATGAGCTTTCCCGAACAACCAAACGATACTGGACATTCATTCTTTAATCAACTTCTATGTTTTAATTTAGAGTGCCCATTGAGAATTTAATCTCCACACACCTATTCCAAGGCCCTAAATTCCATATACTAATGGATGTATCTATGAGAAAAACAAAAATATAGTTCATTTTAAATTAAGTGCTTGATTTTATTGGTTGTTATTTAGGTCACGAGTAGCGGAAGTGAAACCTTATATGTTCTGATGCAAAAAGAAACCAATAGAAAACTAGGCTATATGCAAATGAAACTTCTTTTTCTTCAACGAAAAGTGATCTCTACAAGGTTCTATAAAAAATCTCTGTAAGAAAAACTCTTTTCTTTTTCCTTTAAACACACTCACACATTCAACATTTATCGAAAGAGACTAAAATGCCTAAAATGAAAAATACCTTAATGCACACTAAAATGCCTAAATGCAAGACTCTATGGAATGCTTTACACAAACAAATGTGTTTTTTCAAAGACCAAAAGCCAAAAATTGAAAAAAAAAGAAGAATTATCCAAGAAAAGATCTCCCAAATGAAGAAAATTTCAACCTCAAGCAAATATTTACACACTTGTTGAAAAGCCAGAAAGACGAAAAAACCAAAAACCAAAGAAAAGAAAGTAAAAAACAAATGTTTTTGTCTCTTTTTCTTTTTAAGGACTCATGAAAAAAGTTATAAGAAGGCAAAGCAATCAATCACTTCAAGATCAAAATTGAGCGAAAAAACTCCAAACTTCACAAGCCATAAACAATCACCAAGATGATAAGACTAAAGTGAATAAGACAACAAAACACTTGAACAAATTGACTTGAAAGATACATAAAAGATTTAGAAAGAGAAAAACATTTTAGATAACCAAAATCCTTCATTGAACCAAATTTCAAAGGCCCTTCTCAAATAATCAAAAAGAAACCAAATGAGTCAACTTCAAGAGTGTGAAATGAAGTAATGGAAAGATTTTACTATAACAAAGTTGAGAACCAACTCACTGTCCCAAAAGAATAGAATAGTCAGACACTTCACATAGGAGATCTAATACCCAAACTTCAAACACAAAAATTTTGAAAAAATGCAAACCCTAGGTTGACAAAATCTTTTTGAAAAATGAGATTGTAGAGTGTGAAGATTGTCCTACCATGACATCCTTTTGCCCAATAATCCTCTCTTTTTCATATATATTTACCAATTAATAAAGCCATATCTACTAGGTATTGATGAAGTTATGCATTAGTATGTTTTCTTGATGATATTTAGCTATATACCATATTGATTTAATTAAAGTTGTAATTAGCTACCAAATCAGTCTTTTTCTGTAGCTAGTGTAGGATTTTGTAGATGTCTTCATTGTTCGCGAGGTTCCAGAGTTCCATGACAGCAACGAAAGGTGCAGATGGATAGAGGATGACTCCCTCATGGACACCTTCCTATCCACTCGAAATTGTTTGCTAAAAGAGGCACAGGAGATCGAGGTGAAACTCTGAGTCAACCACTGGATTAGCGCAAAATAGAACCTCAGATCAGTTGAAAACTTATCGTTTTGCTTTAGAAATAACAAAAATACAGTTTCACGATATAATTTTAGATAGGATTAAGATATATTAGGCTTAGGATCTTCATACAGTTATGTAAAGAGACCTGCTATAAAGCTAATGGTCGCACTGTTATTTGGGTGCACGACGAATGATATGTTTTCTGAACAATTTGTGAATTCCGTGTGAATGAATTTGGTTTTTGTGTGTAAGCGTTGTATTGATTTGAAGGTCTGAACTACTATGTGGAGGGCCCCTACAAACAGTGGTAGGTTTTAATCAAATACAATTTTATTTCCTTTAATTATTCAATTTCTTTGTTTTGTGTGATAATGCTGTATAATGATCTCGAATTGTTATCTACATAAGAACTTTAAATTTATTTATACCTAGATTAGGTTATTATTTACTTTGCTTTATACCTGGTACTGCACAGTTATTTCCTTTGCTTATTATCTAGCATAATTGAAGTGTGTTCAATTCATAGATGTTGCTTGGATTACATTGTTTGAGCAGAAATTGAACAAGCGAGAAGACCTCTGTTAAAACAATTCAGTTCAACAGTATTCCTTCATAGCTGCTACAGTAAGGTTTCATTTTTCAATTATAGTATTAGGAGCTACAACAAAGAGATTTAAGATCAAATCCCAACAATCTAACATAAGTAAAATCACCCTCATATCATCCACAAACTGATTGGATAGAGATTAATTCCTAGGAAACTTAAGCAACATCCCTAAGAATTACAACACTAATACAATTCACAAACATCACCCCATCTTAAGTTTAGACCTTGACAAATACATAAAGACCTAGTAAAAAACTTCTAAGCACATATTTTGCACCTATACTTCATCAGTCTACGCACCCTGGTTGACAATTTATGGTTGCCAATTCAAGGACATTGAATTAACCAAACATTTTGGCGTTGTTTCCAGGGAAGTATAATTAGAAGTAAAAAAACAAAGAAAACCATCATTAATTTAAAACATGACATGCATAGGGATAGAGACTCTAGGGGTATATTTGTAGGACAAGGAAGAAGTTTAATTCCCACAAATACACTCGCTCCACCACGATTTCGAGATTCCACACCACCTACTCAAACCCAAATTCCATTTAGAGGTTAACAAAGACTTCCTGAAGTCTCAAGATTAGAAATTCAATCCAAAACTTTACCTACTTCTTCTAATGAAGTTGTAATTGAATAAAATCCTACATCCCCAACCATAGGAGTAATCGTTTTGTCCCCCACTGGTGAACAAATCGTGGGAGAAGATTTAGAAATTCCTAGTGAAGAGGAGGAATTGGAAACTTATTCTGAACAACCATTGATAGAGGAACCAGAAAGATTAGAATACCACTATCTTACCTCCGAGGAATATATCATGGTTGAAGAAGAAGGAGAAGTACATAATGTCCATGGTGAAGAGGATAAGGTTGGAGGCAGAGGAAGAGGAAGAGGTAGAGGTAGAGGAGGGGGTGGAAGCAGAGGAAATCAAGATCTTTCAAGATTCCCTATTCTTGATGAAGATACAACCCTCACAATGAAAAATATATCACCCTCGATTATTATTAATTTCCATGGCAAAAGAAATGAATATCCGAAGACATTTCTCTTCGAATTTGAAGTATTATGCGGATCATATGGCTATCTGCATGATGCTCAAAAGTTGAAATTGTTCCTTGCCACATTAAAAGACTCAGCATTAAAATGGTTCATGAGTCTAGGAGTGCATTCCATAACAACATGGGCACAAATGAAGGAGGCTTTCTTGGGCAAGTATAGATATTATTGTATGCCTAGTAACCATAAAGATGAAGTCTTCAAAATGACACAGAAAGAAGATGAGAATCTTGAAGACTTGGTAGAAATATTTGTTTATAATGTTAAAAGAGAAAAAATGGATAATTTGGATGAAGAAACCTTAAAATGTCTTTTACTTAGAGCCGTTAAAGATGAATGGATCAGTCTACTTAACCTAATAGGAAAAGGAGATATTTTCCAATTACCATTTGAAAATATTTGTGATTTATGTGTACATATCTCAAGGGGCAAAGCAAGAGTTGGATAGAGTCCTAAAGACCCTCTCTTATCAAGAATAAACAAGTCTGCAGTTGGGACAGTTAGTAGGGCAGAAATAGGAAATCTACTTGACACCTTTAAAAAATATATTTTAGGGAGCTTAAGAGAACAAATAGGCACCCTTAAAATACAAAACAAGAAAAATTTTGAAAATGCTGCATTATCTATCTTTTGTCCCAAATGTCGGAAGAAACATGCTCTAAGAGAGTGTCCCTTAGACTCAAAAGCCATAGAAACCTATGTCATATCTGCAGATAATCATGATACAAAGGAATGTCCATCCTTACCAAGTCTTAAGGCTGTATTCAATGATGTAGGAATCTCATAACTAGTAGACCCTCTCTACTTTATAGCTAAAATACCATGGAAAAACCCCCAACAAAATCAACCACGAGGATTTAGACCGCAACAATTTGCCCAATCTTCACAAAGTTATTGGAATTCAGCTTGGCAGTGTTAGGCTCTACCACAATCACAACCTTGGAATCAAGGATGGCAAAATCCTTATGGAGCCTATGCTCAATATCAACAATACTCACCATCCTACATTCCACCACAATTCTTAACCCCATCCAATCAAATTCCTCAAACCAATCAATTGCCACAAGTCCCAGTACATAGTCAAAACCCGCAACTTTCCCTACCATTTCCACAAAAATCAAATCAACTACCTGCTCAACCACTTCCAAATCCTAATAATAAAGTACCACAACAACCAGTATACAACATGGAGGGTCATAATCCTCAAACTTATGTAATAACCCCACTAGACCTAAACAATGTCCAATTAAGGTCTGGAAGGGTATTACCAAAAAAACCCTCCTGTTGTCATTCAAAAAACAAAATCAGATCTTAAAAAACATAAGAATCAATCAGAAGAAGGGGAGACCTCTCTCCCTCAAAAAGAAACTAGACAAACATAAGAAATTCCAATAAATGCTCCCATCATAGAACAACCTTCAATATCAGTTAAACCACCTTTCCCAGAAAGGTTGAAAATCGATGGAGTAGAGAAATAAATTATCTTGCATGATTACAATATGATGGATGAACTGAGAAATGTTTGTATTAAGATTATTTTATTGCAAGCTATAAAAGAAATACCAATTTTTGCAAAAACAGTTAAGGAATTAAGTACACAATGATTAGGGAGAAGAAGAAAAGATATTAAAAGAATTCAGTTAGTCAGAAAAATTGTAGACATTATGAGGGGAAGACGACAATCAAAAAATATTTAGACCCAAGAAGCCGCATTGTAAAAATTCACATCAATGGAACTAAAATACCAAACACATTGATTGACCTAGGGGCAGCCAGAAACATAATGAGCAAACAAGTTATGGACACACTTAGGCTTCCTAACCTTCAATACACACCAAGTTTGTTGCAATTAGCAAATATATATGTTATTAAACTAGATGGTGTGTTAGAGGATGTTTGTGTATACTTAGATTCTTGGGAATATCCTATTGATTTCATGGTCTTAACACCTAGGAACAATCTAGGAGGACATCCCTTAATTCTAGGAAGGCCTTGGTTGGATACAACAGATGCTTTCATCGGCTGTAAGTCAAGTGATATGTTTATCTCAGATGGAAATTATACAAATAAATTTACATTATACCCCCCTACAAGAACAACAATAGATACATAAACTGAAGAATGGGTAGAAGATGGAGAAGACATACAACCTATTTTTCTCACTGAACAAGTAGAAGAGGAAGACAAACTTTTAAATCTTCTAGAAAATAATGAATCTTCCTCACATTATGAGTGTAGTTGAAATGAATATCTCTCCTCCAATCAAGTATCATTTTTGTCCATGGAAAAATTTGGGAGTTCCTCGATAGAAATCTTTCCAGGAAAAACCTTAAATGTCAATGAAAACTTGGAAGACATTCAAAAGAAACAATTGATAGAGATTTTACAAAAACATTCTTCTGCTTTTGCATGGGAATATACTGACATGAGAGGGATTGATCCTAAAACTTACATACATCATATCTACATTGAACAAAATGCAAGACTAGTTAGACAACCACAACAAAGAATGAACCCAAATCTAAAAGAAATTGTTAAGGAAGAATTGAAAAAATTATTAAATGTAAATTTCATTTATCCAATATCTGACATTTAGTGGGTTTCGCCCCTAGTAATCATTCCTAAAAAGAATCGAAAATGGAGAGTATGCATCAATTACAGGGAGTTCAATAAAGCAACATTAAAAGACCACATTCTCTTACCTTTCATAGACCAGGTATTAGATGCTTTAGCAGGAAAAAAGTATTTTTCCTTCTTGGATGGGTTCAGTGGATATAACCAGATTTAGGTGGCCCTCGAAGATCAGGATAAAACCACATTCACTTGTCCATGGAGAACTTATGCTTACCAGTTACTTCCCTTTGGGTTATGTAATGCTCCCGCAACATTCCAAAGGGAAGCCCTTGGCATTTTCTCTGACCTTATCCATGATTGTGTGAAAGTATACATGGATGATTTCGCAGTCTATGGGGATTCTTACAATGAAGCATTAGAAAACCTGGAGAAAGTATTAATAAGATGTCAAGAAACAAACCTCTCATTAAGCCATGAAAAATGTTTCATGATGTTTAACGAAGGAATTGTTTTAGGTCACCATATTTCCGGAGATGGAATTAAGGTAGACTCATCTAAGGTGGAAGTCATTTCCAAGTTATTAGTGCCAAGTTTTCAAAAGGATCTTAGAAGTTTTCTCAGTTTTACTGGATACTATAGAAGATTTATAGAAAAATTCACAAAAATTGCATCCCCACTCTTTAAATTACTTACAAAAGACTGTGAATTCAGTTGGGATTTTGAATGTCAAGTTGCCTTTGAAACATTGAAAAATAGAATTTCTAAAGCACCCATCTTAAAAGGACCTAATTGGAAATTTCCTTTCCATATCTCAACATATGCTTTAGATTCAGCCTTAGGAGTTGTTTTAGGACAAAAAGACCTCACTCCTTATTCCATTTATTATACCAGTAAAAATTTAACCCCTACGGAGTTAAATTATACTGTAACCTAGAAGGAGTTCTTAGTTGTGATTCATACCATTAATAAATTCAGACATTATATAACTAGCCACGAAACTTTTGTACACACAAACCATTCTGCCATTACATACCTAATGAATAAACCAGTCATTAATGGAAGAATAACTAGATGGCTCCTACTTTTACAAGAATTCAACATAAGCATTCTAGATAGGCCAAGAAAACAAAACAAAATTGTTGATTTTCTATCTAGAATACCAAATGAAAACAATGATTGACCCGTAGAATATAAATTTCTAGATGAATATCTTTTTGCAGTATCTACTAAATCACCTTGGTATGTAGATATTGCTAACTATTTGGCCACAGGAAAAATGCGATTTAATTTAACTCCTAGAGAAAAAGGAAGAATAGTCCACAATAACACATCCTACTCATGGATAAATGAGGAATTATATAAGACAGGACTAGACCTCATCATCAGAAGATGTGTTCGGGAGGACAAAATACCAGAGATACTAAAAGCTTGTCATGATGAGCCATGTGGAGGACATTTTTCTAACAAGAGAACCGCTTACAAAATCTTGGTTTTAGGATATTATTGGCCTTCCATTTTCAAGAACACCAAGGAATATGTTAAGAGATGTGACAGTTGTCAGAGAATGGGAAAACCTACTCCTTCAAATGAGATGCCATTACAACCATAGGTACTTATCAAACCATTTGAAAAATGGGCACTAGATTTTGGTGGACCAATCAGCCCACCTTCAAAGCAAAAGAAGTATATTCTGGTATGTACTGATTATGTCACTAAATGGGTGGAAGCTAAAGCACTTCATTTTGCTACTAAAAATAATGTAGTTTCATTTCTTTTTGAGGATTTTTTTACTCATTTTGGTGTGCCAAGGGAAATTGTAACAAATCAAGGGATACAATTCACATCCAAACTAGTGAAGAAGCTTGTGGACCAATACAAGATAAAACATCGAAAGTCAACTCCATATCATCCACAAGCCAATGGAAAAGTTGAGTCCACAAATAAAGTGATCGAGGTTATCCTTACAAAGAGTGTACATCTACACAGGAAAGACTAGGTGGAGAAACTTCTAGAAGCCTTATGGGCCTATAAGACTACATGGAGGAATACTATAGGACATACTCCCTATGAACTTGTTTACGGGAAGCAAGTGTTACTTCCAATAGAGTTCCAGATCCAGACCTATAAGACAACAGTCCAATTAGATCTTGACTTGCCAGAAGCCCAGAAGCAAAGGATGACACAATTAAATGAGCTCGATGAAATCATATAAGAAGTCTTTCATAGGACCAGCTTAGTGTAGCAACAGAGGTCAAGATAGCATGATAAGTACATTAAAGAAAGGAAGTTTCATCTGGGAGATTGGGCATTTCTCTTTGATTCATAATTCAAAAATTTTCAATGGAAAATCTAAACCCATTGGCTTGGACCTTATGAGGTTGAGAATTTCTTTGGTAATGGTGCAGTTAGAATCATGACTATTAATGAAGAAACAACTCCTCTATTAGTAAATGGACATCGACTCAAGCTTTACCAGAAACCATTAACAAGAGAGGAATTTGTCAAAATATTTCAGGATAATTCAGAACTGAAGATGGTCAAGAAGAATTCTTCTTCTTTTCCACCTTAGAAATTTTCATTCAGTTTGTTCTTCAATATATATATATATATATATATATATATATATATATTTAATATATATGAAATAATATAAAATAATAAAAATTGTTAAACATGAAAACCAACATGTGTTTGGCATGTTTATACAGAAAATTTAAGTGAAAACCAATTTATTGGCACTTCAAATTTCTTTCAAAATATATATATATATAGTAAAGCTCATCTACTAATGCTTTCTTTCTCTTAAACCACAGAAACAGCAACTTTCCGCAGCTTGGACAACTTACCGCAACTTGGACAAGTTTCTGCAGCTAAACAAATTTTTGCAACCCAATAATTTTGAAGTTTACAAGAATGCTTGGTGATCTGGATTAAAATAAAGTTGACAACAATGCACTTGCAGAAGATTAAAGGACAACAAATAAGGTTAGCAACACAAAAGTAAAGGTATGTACAACTTTAATTTAACAATAGGGAAAGATATATAGCATGTATGAGTAAGAAAATATAGTACTAAAGTGCAATCATTATCACTTAAGTGTAATGGCCGTCTAAATTAATATCATATGCCACCACTCTAAAAGTCATGTCACGACCTTGTGCGAAATTTGCCAAATTAATTACCAAATCATAAGTTTGAATGCACCTAACAGTTGAATCCATTCCCATAATCCTCTTGATAACCCATCCATTCTTCCCTATTCCTACACTCCTCTATTCTTTCACAATCACTCCATCTTTTCGCCAGCTAGAAAACCCTACCAGTCCCATTTTCCTATCAAGGTAACCAATCTTCAAGGCAAAGCATCCTTCAGCATGGGGGTAATTGTTCAAATTGAGCTAGCAGGGAAGCAATTCCTAGAGGGGTACCCACAAACTAGTTAGTTACTGCAAAGAAGACAATGGTTGCAGTTCATTGAGAAATTTAGCAATTTCCACAAAGAGGTAACCAAGACATTTACACGTTCCTTTGATGTAATGGAAGCCAAAATTGGGGACATAAAGCTCACAGTAATGGAGTCTATTATTGCTGAGGCCACCAAGTTGCCAAAGCATGGAGAAAAATGGTTTAAAAACTAAGGGATTGATAGCAAGGACTGGAAGGTTTTACTCAAGAATCCAAACATGGACACAATGGTCTACAAAAAAGGTATTCCAAGCTCTGCTTTTAAACATAAATGCAGAAACTTATTGCTTGTGCTTCAGAAGTTTATCACTTGTGGGCGTGGGTTTGGACAAATGTACTTTTATCATGTTAGAATAATGATGCACTTCCTTGAGGATCATCAGATGAACCTCCCCTATTTTCTCTTGAATAGCCTCAGGAAAATGGCTACAAATGTTCAGAAGAAAATTCAATGCATAGAAAACACCATGTACCATCATGGTCTGGTGAAAATATTAGTCAAATTTGACCTCTCAAGTATAGGGGATGATTGGGAAAGTTTCTTAATAAGGAACCATTTCAAGGAAAAATCCCCAAAAAAACCAAGTAGTAGCAGGGCCCTCAGAGGGAGAAAAAGAACCATAGAAATTATAAAGGAATAGGCACCTCAAACTTAGATAGAGGTAACAAAAGACGAGCTGCTTATAGTAAATATTTTGCAGAGAATGAAGAGGGGAAAACCTAGAAGAAAGAAAGCTAGCCTAGGTAAAGAAGAACTCTCACAAACTAAAACCTCTCCTATAAAAGAAAAATCAGAGAATAAAAGGAGGAAAGTGAAGAAAACACAAGCCCCAGGGTTGAGAAGGAGCATGAGGTTGAGCACGACTCAACAAACAACCTCAAAAACTACAAGACACATTAACCTTGAGGAAAATGAGCCAAATAGAAAGGATTCAACTGAAGAGGAGCCAATAGAGAACACTCCAATAGAGATTGAGCCAACATAGAACACTCTAATAGAGAACACTCCAATAGAGATTGAGCTAATAGAGGATGAGCCAATTGGAAGCCCTAGGAATTCTCCAGAAGGGTCACCAAGATCATCACCACAGCCTTAGAACTCACCTCTAGGAAGCCCGCTACATAGTCCAGGTATTGACCACGCACAGTAGGAAATATATGACTACATAGAGTCAATGGAAAGGAAGGTGACAACAACAAAGGAGACAATATAGAGCCCTGGAGAAGGAAGCAACCAGGTCAACGAACAATTGGCCACAAACATCTTGAAGCATGAGATATTTGAACTAGAAACACTAAATCGGTATCTTAAAAATGAAAATCAAGCCCTGAAGATACAAAGTGAGATATAGATCGCCAAGAGCGACAACCTAATCCTACATCTAAGCTTGTGGTATAAGAAAAACAAGAAGCTGAAGAAAGAGAATAGAATTATGCAGAGAGAGATAATCAGTTTAAAGTACAAATTCCTAATGAGGAAGCCTAGAATTCCAATCTCTGCCAAAAAGAAGAAAACAATGAAACAGGGAGATGACAAACAAGAGACACAAGAAGAAGACAAGGAAGAAGTGTATGAGGACATACAACGTCTCCAGTCTAGGGGAATGTAGAGTCTAAAGATTGTCCTACCATGACATCCTTTTGCCCAATAATCCTCTCTTTTTCATATATATTTACCACTTAATAAAGCCATATCTACCAGGTTTTGATGAAGGTATGCGTTAGTATATTTTCTTGTTCATATTCAGCTGTATACCCTATTTTTTTAATTAAAGTTGTAATTAGCTACCGAATTAGTCTGTTTCCACAGCTAGTCCAGGATTTTGTAGTTGTCTTCATTGTTCATGAGGTTCCAGAGTTCCAGGTTAGCAATGAAAGGTGTGGATGGATATAGGATGACTCCCTCATGGATACCTTCCTATCCACTCAAAACTGTTTGCTAAAAGAGGAACAGGAGATCGCGGTCAAACTCCGAGTCAAGCACTGAATTAGTGCAGAACATAACCCGAGATCAATTGAAACCTTATCATTTTTCTTTAGAAATATAAAAATGATGGTTTCACGATACAAGTTTAGATAGGATTAAGAGTTATTAAGCTTAGGATCTCCATACAGTTATGCAAAGAGACCTGCTATAAAGCTAATGGCCGCACTGTTATTTGGGTGCACGCAATGATATGTTTTCTGAACAATTTGTGAATTTCATGTGAATGAATTTGGTTTTTGTGTGCAAGCGTTGTACTGATTTGAAGCTCTAAACTTCTATGTGGATCGCCTCTACAAACATTGGTAGGTTTTAATAAAATACAATCTGATTTCCTTTAATTAGTCAATTGCTCTATTTTGTGTGATAATGCTGTATAATGATCTTGAATTGTTATCTGCATAAGAACTTTAATTTGCTTTATACCTAGATTAGACTATTATTTACTTTGCTTTATACCTGTTACTACACAGTTATTTCCTTTGCTTATTATCCAACATATTGAAGTGTGTTCAATTCATAGATGTTGCTTGGATTACTTTGTTTGATAAGAAATTGAACAAGCGAGAAGGCCTCTCCTAAAACAATTGAGCTCAACAGTATTCCTTCATAGCTGCTAGAGTAAGGTTTCATTTGCACTTAGAGAATTAGGAGCTGCAACAAAGACATTTAAGATCAAATCTCAACAATCTAACATAAGTAAAATCACCCTCACATCATCCACAAACTGATTGGATAGAGATTAATTCTTAGGAAACTTAATCAACATCCCTAACAATTACAACACTAATACAATTGAAAAACATCACCCCATCTTAAGTTTAGACCTTGACAAATACATAACGACCTAGTAAACAACTTATAAGCACATATTGTGCACCTATACTTCATTAATCTACGCACCCTAGTTGACAATTTATGATTGCCAATTCAAGGACATTGAATTGACCAAACAGAGATAAAGAAACTGACACCAACAAGAAACAATACCATTCCAGATTGTAGATAACTTCAAAAAAGCAGAAAAACCAGGCTACACCATTGACTCAAGGCAAAAATTGAGAAATTTATTTTTTTCTAAATATATGTGACTATGTAATAACAAACCTGCGTATACACGCGACTGGCAAAAACCACATATGTACGCTTTTGTGTACAACAAAAAGAGCATATATATAGAAAAATAGGGAAAAATAAATAAACAGACCTGATTCAGAAGATCAAATGTATTTCCCAGACTACAAATGAGTCAACAATGCTAGAAAAATAAAGAAACAATAAAGAGAAGCCCAGATCAAGGAAAAAACAACCCTTCTAGGAAATATGTGATTTTATTCCCTAGTGGAGTCGTCATTTCTGTTGGAAGGAAAAAATTCCCTAAGGTAAGGGTTGACAACCTCAATAGATTGAAGGCATACACTCAACAAGAAGCATACATTCAAGCAAGAAAACTATTGAAACCACCAAATTTGGGTTTGAGAGGAGTACCTGTAGGTCTTACATTCAATGTCGATCCCGTAGGGTCCAAACCCTCTACCTCCTCTTAAGCGAGCAGTCCTGCAACATAATTTAGAGAATCATATACATAACAAGTAGTTCAAAGTGCATGAAGAATAAACATGTTAGATCATCAAGCATAAACATATAAATCATGACATATTATACATGAATCATAGAAACATGAGATCATAACATATCGGAAACTAAACAGAGATTCTTTATTGATATCAACAAAGAGAAGTGGAGATATACAACCTAATCCAAACACGACACTAACAAAACCTTCCTCCGAATCTATCCATCCTAAGCCTAAAAGATCGCCTCTCAAGCATGTGCAAAAGGATGCCATATAATCAATGATGAGCATCTATGCAAGGAAACAAGGGTTTCCTATGACTGGGAGTGTAGGAGGCACAGGGAAAATCAAACTTGATATGGGGCCAAAAGAAACTATAATGTCGATATCCTATCTCCTTGATCTCTTTAGGCCTTCCCATGAGGTGTATAAATACCACCAGAAATTAGTTGATTCAGTTAGGCCACGGGCTCCTGTAGGTGGGCTTTCAGTGAAACCCGTAAGCCTCACCCAAAAAATAGGATATTATTTTATTTTTTTATATTTTAAATAATATATGTGGGTTATGTATTATGGTACCCACATGCATATGCTCTTTTTAAAGGGAAGAGTCGCATATGGAATTCAAAATATTATTTTTAATAAATGAACAAGCATGTATAGGAAAGTGCTTCCCAAGGCCATACCAAAGCATCAGAGCTATAGGAGTTTTTAATGATGTTATAACACATAGATGAAAATGTAGGATTCTATCCACAAGAGGGAACACCATCTGAGATTCCTTGCGATGTCAGAGAGGCCATCAAGGCCATGCATGAACTACACATTAGTGAGTAAGTTTCTCAGATAATGAGCAACACTTTTAGGAGGGGGGTGATGATGGGTCCCATCAACAGGTATATTTTAAGGCCCATTTTCTATCCTCCAGCCTATGAAAATAATCTTTCCTCACATTAATTTACATTTTTTTAGCTATAATGTGTTTAGTAGGAAGAATAAAGGGTGCTTGTCATACTTCGTGGCCTAATATGGTTTATGTGCAAGAAAAATATCATTTTTTAGTACATTTATGATGCATAGGCACATTGGAGGTAGCTATAGGAAGTGTAGGATGCTTTTCCACTGCAATTACTCTCCTTCGATTCGAGGTGAACCTTATAATCACTCAGCTACACTCATCCAAAACTCGAGATCCACTAGCAGCCAATGAAATCAAGTGCATGAGAGGATCTAAGGGAACTGGACCCACTATTTTTGAGGTTTTGGAGGGAAACAATCCTCCTTCCAAGGGAGATGCCCCTCAGTCATCTTTTGTATAAATAAATAGACCTAAGGGCTCATTAGGATTCACAATTTGGGAGCTAGGAAGAGCTATAGAGATCCAATTCCTTAGGACTATTATTTCCATTATGATATGATGTATTTGAACTCCATTTCATGTTAATGAAAGGTTCTTTGTTGGTCTACATCTGAGTTAACTTTGGGTGGTTGAGACCCTTGGGTTAGGGCCTAACCCAAAGGCTCTAGTCTCTCTTATGTATTTTATTTATTAATTGTTTGAGTAGTAGGTTTTCTTTCTTTTTTAGGCAGAATTTATATTGAAAAAGTTGTGGTTTCAAATCTGATTACCACCTCTCTTGTGGGAAGTGTGATTGAGGAGTCTACAACAACAAGCCAAAAATATGTGTTCGTTTTCCTTTGAAATTTTGTAGGTTTTGGTTTATAGTTCTCTTTCATACTCTATTTTTTCATCCTAGAAGTTAAGATAATGATTTTACACATGGATTAGATGCATGTTGTAGGATAGAGTATCTCTTGATGAAATAAAATTCAACTCATCCTTTCCATCTTGATTTGTTTTCCTGCAATTTGATCAATAGATTTATTTTCTTTCCAAGAGTAACAAGGGGTTGATTTTTAGTCTGCATGTACTACTAGTGACTTACAAGGTTTGACACACTCATCCTACATCCATTTTTTCATCACCATCCTCCTTCTTGACACCTAATACTTCTCTCAATCTCTTCCACCAAGATCATGTTTTCAGGGTCAATGGGGACACCATAAGCATTTACGTTTGTGCAAGATGGGCCTCTCAGGGGTGATAATCTTGGAAAAAGGCCTCAAATATTCTTAAAACACCCTCATATACCTTCTACCACCTTCATGACACCTTTCCTACACTTAGGATGCTCTTAGATCTAATCATGTAGCAAAACAGGGCAATCTTGTAGCATTCTGTAACAATCATGTAGAATTGTCTAAACTTGATCAGATTTTATTTAATATCTCAAGTTTTGTACCTTGGGTTTGAATAATGACATCAATGCTTTGAATCCATAATTAGTGAGGACCAAGGACCACTTTAGATCCATCCTTATTTCACTACAAGTACATAAAAACAATTAGAATTAGTAGACAAATTTCCACATTTGAATCACAAAGATTGTTCTCTTATGCAATGTGTAAGGACTCTGTTACTAATGAGAAAGGAAACTCTTCAACTCAAGTAGATTAGACCTATTTTTTAAAGTTATTTTCTTAGATTTTCTAGTCATACGCTTTAGATCAAGTTTCCTCTTTCAAGCAATCTTTCACATTATACAAGTAATGATTTACATTCAACAAGTAGAATCTTGAGTTCCATCTCCATGTTGACTAGAATATTTCATCTATGCAAGTAGTACAGTTCTTTACCTTCATGCAATTGTAGTTAGTCTTTACATTTGATGAATAGCAATTTCACTTCTACAAATTAGATAATGTTTACCTCCTGCAATTAGAGTAGACTCTTGTCTTTTCATGCAAGTTATTTTTGAAAGCTAGAAAAAGGAGTGGTCTTTGTATTCCCTAATTTGATTCATTTACTGAAAGTGACATGAGTAGATCTTGACCTACTTTGCATATAGCATTGTCACCTCTTAAGTTTGTATAAAACCCGGGTTGATAATTAAAGTCAGTATCCTTGGGAGTCTCAACAATCTTGTTGTGATATTAGGTCTCATCACAACCAAGATTCAAAAAGTGATGAAAAGAACGTTCATTTTTCATCACTTTTTGAATCTTGGTTGTGATGAGACCCAATATCACAAGATTGTTGAGACTCCCAAGGCTACTAGCTTTAATTTTAGCCCTGGGACCCATACAAACTTAAGAGGTGACAATGTTATGTACAAATTAGATAAATCTCTACTCATGTCACTTTTAGTCAATGAATCATATGAGGGCATACAGAGACCACTCCTTTTGTTATCTTTCAAAAAGAAATTTCATGAAAGGAAAATAGTCTACTAATTATAGGAAGGTAAATGTTATCTTATTTCCAGAATTGAAGGTTCCATTCATCAAATGTAAAGACTAAATACAATTGCATGAGGGTAAAGGATTGTACCACTTGCACAGATGAAATATTATAGTCTACTTGCAGATGGAAATCAAGATTCTACTTGATGAATGTAAATCATTACGTCTCTACTTCCAAAATGTGAAAAAATTCTTGAAAGAGGAAACTTGATCTAAAGCGTATGACTAGAAAATATGAGAACATAACTTTAAAAGATAGGTCTAATAAACATACATTGAAGAGTTTCCCTTCTTATCATTGGGTTAAAGATAATTTAGCTTGAGTAAAAAATTCCTTACACATTGCATAAGAGAACAATCTTTGTGATTCAAATGTGGAAATTTGTCTACTAATTATAATTGTTGTTTTGTACTTGTAGTGAAGGAAGGATGGGTCTAAAGTGGTCCTTGGTCCTCCCCAACCATGGATTCAAAGTTTGGAGATCATTATTCAATCCCAAGATGCAAAAATCAATCTCTTAAAGAAAATTTGATCAAGTTTAGACATTGCTACAAGATGTTACATCGTTGCTATATGATGCTACAATATTTCCTTGTTTTGCTACAAGATTGGACTTGAGAGCATCATGAGGGTGGAATGGTGTTATAAAGGTGGGATGAGGTAAATGAGGGTGTGTGAAGAATATGTGAGGCCATTTTCCAAGCTTATCACCCCTCATAGGCCCATCTTGCATAAAAGTACATTCTCGCAGTGCCCACAATGACCCTGAAAAGATGATCTCAGTGGAAACAATTGAGAGCAGTATTAGGTGTCAAGAAGGAGGATGGTGCTAACAGAATGGACATAGGATGAGTGTTCCAATCCCTGTAAGTCACTGGTAGTACCTACAGACTAAAAATCAATCCCTTTTTACTCTTGGAAAGAACATAAATCTCATGATCAAATTGCAGCAAAACAAATCAAGATGGAAAGAATGAGTTGAATTTTATTTCATCAAGAGATACTCTATCGTACAACATGCATCTAATCCATGTGAAATAACATGATCTTAACTTCTAGGATGCAGAAACAGAGTATGAAAGAGAACTATAATCCAAAACCTAGAAACTTTCAAAGGAAAACAAACACATTCTTTTAGTTTGTTGTTGTAGACTCCTCAACCACACGTTTTAAAAGGGAGGTGGTAATCAGGACTAAAACCACAACTTTTTCAATATAAATCCTGCTTAAACAAGGAAAAAAATTGCACTAATCAAGCAATTACAAACTAAAATACATAAGAGAGACTAGAGCCTCTAGGTTAGGACCTATCCCAAGGGTCTCAGCCCCCCAAAGTTAACTCAAATGTAGACCCATAGTGAACCTTTCACTAACAGGAAATGGAGTTCAAATACATCATATCATAATGGAAATAACAATGCCATGAACTTGGCTCTCAATAACTCTTCCTAGCTCCCAAATTTTTGAGAATAGGTTCTTATGTTTTCCATATTCTCTTCCCCTACCGCATGGAGATAGGCTTATGCATGTAGTTGAAGGGCTCCAAATATTCAAAGATAGTTTTGTGCATGAAGTTATAACTAAGAATTACTAGGCTTATGGGTTTTGTTATGGCTTAACACAAAAATTCCTCCACATTCCTCACATACATCAGGAATAATTCAACTTGGAAATATGGGGACTCTTATAGATTATTTGAAAAAGGTCAAAATTGGTTTGAAAATTCTGCCAATGGATTTGAATGAATTTAGTGCACAAGTAGTGATGGTTGAGGATTGATTTCATCAAATCTGTGGGCTCTTAATCCCAGGCAAAAGGTGAATTTCATGCATCATGTTTTATATACTTCATATTGGAGTTGGGTGAGGTTGATGAAGTGTTTATTTGAGTGATAAGGCTACAAATAAGTAGAGTAACGCTTCAGACCTAGTGTAGAGAAATGATATGTTGTGCATGAGTGTTAATGGTAGTAGAATGAGTAGATCTAGTTGCTAAAGCATAGTATTGATGAAAAGTTTCAAATTGCATATCAAAGATGTAGAGAGTTGTAGCAAATTTTGTGGTAGATATGGAGAAATTGGTATAGCTCCAAGTTGGTGACTCTCACATTTATTTTGTAGGTGCTCCTAGCTCATTTTCAATATACCCATTGTGTTTTATGATGTTAATTGTATTATGCAGTAATTATATTTTCCAGTGAGGGTTTGATGTTATGGATGAGTGTGAGATTTATTTTTGTTGTTGGTGATAATATTGTTCAGTATTTGTTGGATTATTGTGGCCACAATTTGCTTGAGTAGAGAGCATGTTGTTGTGGTATTTTTATATGATTTTCAGAGAGTCTTGCTGCTAAGTTTTTTATTGCAGAGCTGAATCAGAGTTGACCTTAGCATCTTAGATCTAGTGTGAAAATATATTAAAGAAGGTCCACATAGAGTAGAGGAGAAGTGACTTCATGCAAATGGAGAAGTGATTTTGAAGTTTCATCAAAAGGAGCAGTTTCTCCATCCAATGGTAGTTGGGTAGTCCAATCGGAGTTGGGTGAGGATCGTTGATTGTGGTGACTTTCAATGGATGGTAGTTTTTAGATCAGTGTGAGAACATAGTCTTCTGAGTTGATCAGTATAATTGAGTCTCCTTGTTGATGGGGGTCAGCTGATTGTATTTTAGGTCGAGTCTCCTAGCTGATGGGATTCAACAAATCCATGTAAAAGACATATTTTCCTTAATAGAATATTCATAGCAGTGCAGCAACAACAAGGGTGGTTTTTTTCTCGGCGAATGGTTTTCCACCAAAAATATTTGTGTCTCATGTGTTGATACTTTCTTGTGTTTGTTTTCATGGTTATGTTTCTCATATGGTTTACTTGATGCTTATGATTTATGCATAGATCTACAAATGTTTAATGAGTTGTTGCTAATTAGTGTGTGTTATTCAGTTAAAGTTGTTGGAAATAATACTAAGAGGGGGGTGAATCAGTATTATCAGATCAATAAAAAAAAATTATATACGCTAAATCTATGAAGTGAACTAGTGTGTACATGCTACTGTTATTAGTGAAACTAGCATATACCTAGAGAACTTGTGATTTAGTTAATTTATCATGTCTTGATCTATAACTAGTATATCATTAACGTATTAAATAGTGTAGTAAAAATAGAATAAACCATCACACATAAGCAACACACATGAAGACCAAGATTTAAGGTCGAAACCTAATGTGGGTGAAAACCACCTGCTACTATCGTCTCTGTCTTCTTTTAATAATAAGAAAATATGTTTACAATCTTATACTGGTGAAAACTCATACTAGTACATAGGCACCCACCTACAAAAGGCTAAAACCTTCTCTCGTTTTCCAGCTTCTACTAGAAGGACGCTACAACCCCCTAGCTCTTGTACTAGCCTATGTGTTTACTAGTATATAGGCATCGGCCTACCAAAGGCTACGACCTTCTCTCTTCCTCCAGGAACTACTTTTCATAAATTTTCAAACTGGATGCTCTTGGTAAACAACAATACACATGATGGCCTTGTTTCATCAAATTTTCATACTAGAACCATCAGAAACTTTGAAACTCAAACTGCATCAACCAACAATTAGCAAATATGAATAATCATATCACTGTCACTAGAACACTGTGATGAACCCAGAAACCTGCATCATCATTCAGAATCAGCTGCAACCTCAAAAATCATGCATCAGAATGTATAAACTACTTTATTGAACACAACCTGTGTGTATATGCTACTTCCTTTAATAAAACCTATGTGTCCCTTCAAAACTACTGAAACATAAAACTTCTTGATCAAGTCTGTACCAACAAGCAATATATTGAACATCTACCATCAATTTACAGAGCCTTACACACACAGTAACAGAGATCACCCTTCTCACTTATACAATCAATCAGTCAGATATCAAACTCCTTAAGCATTTATCTTTACATTCAGATCTAAGAAGACTTCATTGAAAGACAGCAGTAAAACAACATTACTAATCAAATAGATCAGTCATCTTTGAACAACATACTTTGTCTTTTGCATACGCTACTTGGAAGAGTTGAACTAGCATGTATACACAACTTTACCAAAGTGAACCAGCGTATAGATCTACAAATAATAACTCATAACTTTGTTGCTATTCCCGACTTCAGACAAACCCAGATCATGAAATTTAAAGAATAAAACAAATGTACACAATTAGATCTGGCCCAACCAATATCAGATCATTCAATGATAGGTCATTTTAGGTCTCATGATCCTGATCCAACATCGAATTCAAGGTGCACAAAATATTTCAAATCAAATCACCAACATAGCCCCTAGAACATAAAATATACTTTAGATAGAATTATTCCTTAGAAAACATTTTCACTTGCACACCATGGTCTAATGATCTTCTCCTCCTTCTATAGTTTTAAGCCTTTCTCAATACCTTGGACCAAAACCACTTAGGACCAATACCTTGAACCAAATACCTCGGACCAATACCTCAGACCAAATACCTTGGACCTGTCAGTGCCAGTCTTCGCAACCTGTCACCAGGGATCAACATGAGCTCTTACTAGGTCTGTTTTGGTTAGATGTTTTGCACATGATATTTAACACAAATCATGTCACAAATGTGTCCATCAGAAGAAGCTTGGAAAAGTCTTTCCAATAGTATATCACACTCCTATAACCGGTTTTTGGATCATAAGATATGATCGAAATGAATGATTGATTCTTGGTTATGCATGTTTTGAGGTTAGTTGCTGCACATAGAGACAAGTTTACTACAAAATTAGTTTATGCATAGGTGCTACTATGTGGGAGATATGCAGTGATATTTGGAGCCTGCATTAAAACAAAGAAAAATTTTCATTTATTTTACTGTTTTAGTCATTTTAGTGCGGTGCCAATTTACAACAGATGGAAATTAATTTTACAAAACCCAAGGAGGTTTTTGTTAAATACAAGCCATATAACAAAAACCTCTTTCATTTTATTCACAGGCAAGATGAATTGGGATATGTAACTAGATCTTTACAACTCATTTTCACAGATTTAAATTTTTAATTATTTTCTGTTTTAGAGATGATTTTGTGGCACAGATTACGAGAAACTGGAAACGAATTTCCAAAATTTGAGAGATTTTTTTCTCCAACATGAACTTATCTACAAACCCCTCTTTTAGTTTTGTAACAGGTGCTATGGTTTAGGAGATACGAGTTCATCTTCAACACCTATTTTCAAAAATTCGGTCCAAGTTTAATGTAACTGATTCTATTTTGAAGAAAATGGTTGAGTTCAATTCCCTTAGTACACGGATAGAAAATGTATATATTTTATGAATTTCATAGTGTAAAGGTTCGATTTTTGCAACAGGAAGAAGCATTTGGACTATGTAAAGTTTTATTGAATATCATAATAAAGTAGTTTTTTCCCTTTAGGGCTGGGATTCATCATGGTGCTGATGTTTAGTATGTTTTTCCTGTAATTCATTTACACATTATGTTTTTCTGCCCTGTTACAGTATTATCTAAGTGATATGTTAATAATTCATCCATAATGATGCTCCTTTCGTGATGATTTTTCTATTAGTTGTAATGGTTGTCTTATGCAGAATTCATCCTTGGCTAGATGCTCTGCTGAGCAACCTCGTGATTCTCTTTCATCTAAAGTTGTTGTTGCAGATTTATCCTTTGTTTGATGCCTACAAGGCAACGGGCTTTCTCCCTCATACTTCTCACATTTACAATCTTCACTTGGCTGAACATGGCACTTAATTTGCCCCAGGTTTGCTAGCAGAAACTAACATCGATTCCATAGTCCAATCACCCTTTCTCTTGTTGTTTTCGACCCAAAACAAATCCAATCAAATCTTCTAAGCTACTATACCTAGCCTAAAATCTACATTAAATTTAGTCATGTCAAGCCATAATTTCCAATGTCCTAATTGAGATTGACAAGGAGAGAGCCTTCTCCTGACCTGGTAGGGCTAGCTATCAGGTTAAGCGTGGTTTGATGTTACCCTAGACCTGCCTTCCTTCAGCCTGAGGTAGATCAAGGCCCTAACATAGTGGTGACCATACCTGGGAAGAGGTGATAGATCTTCTCTGGGAAAGATCATTCAAGTTGCAAATCTAATTTTTGATTGTGGACAACAGTCAGACACATATGAAGGTTGGAATCATCTACCTGATGACTCCAATGTTCAAGATCCTGAGCTTCGACTTCACTGCCAAAGAATCTAGTTTTTAGGACGTTGATGGTAATCACCAATGATGGGGTATGTGGAAAATCTATTATCTAGTGAAATGTTATTGATTTTAAGGGATGGGATAGCGAAATTTCATATTGATCAGAGTTTTGTAACATCATTGTTTCTTAGCTTGAAATCTCGCCAACTCACACATGAGAATAAATATTGTTTTCTTGGCTTAGTGGTTGAAAGATTGGAAAATGAAATTGAATTATTGGATGTTCAAATTAAATCACATGAATTTCAAGACCCTAACCAATTCTTGGAAACTCTCCCTCCTCCCAAAGAAGAAAAGATAAGGCTGCCCTTGGATGGTTGGATTGAAGGATGTTATGATTTACAGAAAGGATGTGACAAGCTCTAGCTAAGAGCATATGTTAATGAGATGGGGCAGTAGATAGAATCTGGTTTCTATGATCCCATAGCAGATTATATGGAATATATTTTTAAGTTGAAAGAAAAATCAGGCTGCCTTTTATAGAGCCAGAGGTACTATGGGTATATACTGCTGGTAGGATTTCCAACTATCTTCTGGTCCAAACACTATCAAAAAACAGCATCATTGTCGCAGTTACTTGATTGGTTGATATGGCATTACAACATCACTTGATCTATTGGTTTTGCAGCAAAGTAGGGTATATTTGTAAATAAATAAGCTGCCAAAGGCAACATTTCAGTTTCCGATATTTGTTATGTACAGGTTGTAGTATGTGTGTGTTTGGATTGGTATGAGTTGTTTTGAGTTTATAGCTATTTGATCGTATTTCCCAATGGATGAGGCACTTGGTCTACAGTGTTCTTGAGAACTCCAAGGAGCTGCCATCCCCAATAAGGCCGATGTTAGTGCCAATCTTCGCAGCCTATCACCAAGGATCAACATGAGCTCTTACTAGGTTTGGTTTGGTTAGATGTTTTGCACATGATATTCAGCACAAATAATGTCACAAATGTTTCCATTAGAAGAAGCTTGGAAAAATATTTCCAATGGTATATCACACTCCTGTAACCGGTTTCTAGATCATAAGATATGATCGAAATGAATGATTGATTCTTGGTTATGCATGTTTTGAGGTCAGTTGCTACACACAAAGACAAGCTTACTACAAAATCAGTTTGGACAGGAATTTTACAAAAGTGAAAGAGATTTTTGTCCATAACATACCAAATAACAAAAACCTCCTTCATTTTATGCACACGTTCTACTATGTGGGAGATATATAGTGATATTTGGAGCCTGCATTAAAACAAAGAAATTTTTTCATTTATTTTACTATTTTAGTCATTTCCGTGCGGTGCCATTTTACAACAGATGGAAAGTAATTTTGCAAAAACCAAGGATTTTTTATTAATCACAAGCCATATACCAAAAACTTCTTTCATTTTATTCACAGGTATCACGAATTGGGATATGTGACTAGATGTTTACAGCTCATTTTCACAGATTTAAATTTTTAATGATTTTATGTTTTAGAGATGATTTTGTGGCACCGATTACGAGCAATTGGAAACAAATTTGAAAAATTTGAGAGAGGGTTTTCTCCAACATGAACGTATCTACAAAAACCTCTTTCAGTTTTGTAACAGGTGCTATGGTTTAGGAGATACGAGTTCATCTTGAACACCTATTTTCATAAATTCGGTCCAAGTTTAATGTAACTGATTCTATTTTGAAAAAAATGATTGAGCTCAATTCCCTTAGTAAAAGGATGAGCATATGTATATATTTTGTGAATTTCATAGTGTAGAGGTACAATTTTTGCAACAGGAAGAAGCATTTGAACTGTGTAAAGTTTTATTGAATATCATAATAAAGCAATTTTTGCCCTTTAGGCCTGGGATTCATCACGATGCTGATCTTTAGTATGTTTTTCCTATAATTCATTTACACATTATGTTTTTCTGACTTGTTATCATATTATATAAGTGATATGTTAGGAATTCATCCGTAATGATGCTCCTTTCGTGATGATTTTGCTATTAGTTGTAATGGTTGTCTTATGCAGAATTCACCCTTGGCTAGATGCTCTGTTGAGTAACCTCATGATTCTCTTTCATCTAAAGTTGTTGTTGCAGATTCATCCTTTTTCTGATGCCTGCAGGGCAACGGGCTTTCCCCCTCATAGTTCTCACATTTACAATCTTCACTTGGTTGACAATGGAACTTAATTTTCCCCAGGTTTTCCGGCAAAAACTCACATTGATTCCATAGTCCAATCACCCTTTCTCTTGTTGTTTTTGACCCGAAACAAATCCAATCAAATCCTCTGAGCTACTATACCGAACCTAAAATATACATTAAATTCAGTCATCTCAAGCCATAATTTCCAATATCCTAATTGAGATTGACAAGGAGAGAGTCCTCTCCCGACCTGGTAGGGTTAGCTACAAGGTCAAGCATGGTTTGATGATACCCTAGACCTGCCTTCCTTCAGCCTAAGGTAGATCAAGGCCCTAACAGGACCAAAACCTTGATTTTCCAACCTGTATGTGCTTTTCCTCTTGTGATAGTGTGTACCAGTTTGTATATTCCATTTTGACTAAGTGGGCCTATGTATACTTCTTAAACTGCTTTACATCAACCTTTTCCTTCACCTTCTTTATTCTGATCAATAGACCTTAGTTCCATCTTCTAGTTCTTCTATACCATTGCCCTGTTACCTCTAAATATTCTCGTTGTACTTTGATTTTCCTTTTATCAAAATTGAATTGACCTATGAGTGAGTTGCCATCAAGGACAACACTTGTATCATAATGCCAACAATCTCCACCTTTCGACTTGATGGCAACCATGATGGTGTTGATTACTACAAGCTCTAGAAATTGTTAGAGATAGCATGCAACACCAAAATACTCTCCCCCTTTGACATCAAGGGAAAAGGGCAAACCAAGCAACTTTCCTCCTTTGATATACATTATGTTGCCCATACTCTTCCTGAGTGAATGTCAAGTCTGTAGAGATATGATTCAAAAGAATAACATGACTCTATAACTCAACTAAGTGAGTATGGCCTCCTTATGACCAATGACTCATACATACATCAATCACCCAACCAAGTGGGGATACACCACATTTGACTCATCCACCCAAACAAGTGGGGATATACCAATTGTTTATACATGACAAAAATACAACAAATATTACATCATCCATCCCATGCAAAGTGGGGATACAAATTACATCAATTGTCCAATAGGACTCATTCAAATATAGACTATGGAAAAAGAAGTCATATCACACTTTATGACTTAAACAACAAATCATAGCTGAATTCACCAACCAAAATGCCAACAATGTAGAATGTGTGTGAAGGCTAATTTGTCCACAAGTCATTCATCAAGGCATCTTTGTCAGTCAGATAAAAATCAATGAAAAAAGCATATCGTGAGACTGTAATCATCAATATCAGACATAGCACTCATATTAGAGTCTGACCCATTGTTTTTCTGTCTGAAAAAACATATACGCTCCTTTAGACACAAAAACCTGTGTGTATATGTGACTATACTTCATGAAACTCGTGTATAATAAACTTCCTCTAAAAATTGGATTTAAGAGCAGGATGATGCAACAACTACTCCCATCTTTTGTTTGAGATATTCAAATGTTTCTCTAGGAAGTGGTTTAGTGAATATATTAGCAACCTATTCTTTGGAGGGAACATACTCCAATTTAACCTTTTGTTCAAGCACTTGTTCTTATAGAAAATGGTACTTAATGGCTATGTGCTTGGTCTTGGAGTGCATGGAAAATTTTTTCAAAATACTAATGGAACTTGTATTATCACATAGAATGGAGATGGGTGGAGTACATGTGATCTAAATGTCTTACAGTGTTTGAATCATCCAAAGTAATTGTGTGTAGCAAGATGAAACAGCCACATATTCTTCTTCAGTTGTAGATAAGGAAATTGAACTTTGTTTCTTGCTGAAACATGACACTAACCAAGAACCCATATAGAATGCACCTCCATTAGTGATATTTTGATCATCAAAATTTCCTACCCAATATGCATCTATATATGCATGAAGAGTAAGGTATGTATCTTTAGGATACCATAGTCCAAAGTCCTGAGTTCCTTGAAAATATTTGAAATTTCTTTTGACTGCTTGGAGATGTGATTCCTTTGGATTTCCTTGGAACCTTCCAATAATTACTAATACATTAATGATATCAGGTATGGCAACTGTTAGATAAAGAAAACTTCCAATCATAGATATGTAAGTTGGTTGATTTACTGCTGGTGATTCAACATTAGAACTAAGATTGCATCATGTTACCATTGGAGTACTTAATGGTTTAGAATCTTCCATTCTGTACTTCATCAAGATCTGCTTGAGATATTTGGTTTGAGAAAGATACAGCCTTTGGTTTGTTGTACTTGTAGACCAAGAAAGTAAGCAATATCACCAAGTAAGGACATTTCAAATTCTTGCTACATTACTGAAGAAAAATTTTGACTCATGGATTCTTCATTGCTACCAAAGCATCGTCAACATAAACAACAATAATTAGCAGTTTATCATTTTCAACCTTTGTGTATAAATTGCAATCAGCAGAACCCTTTGTGAAACCTTGTTGTTGTAGATATTTGTTAAGGCGATAATACCAAGCCCTTTGAGCCTGTTTTAGACCATAGAGAACCTTTTTAAGATTTCGTACAAGTTTTACATCATTTCAAAGAATGAATCCTTCTTGTTGTTCAATATAAACTTCTTCTTCTAAGTCTCCATTAAGGAAGGTTGATTTTCCATCCATTTGATATACTTTGAATTTTTAAAAACTAGAAAGAGAAAAAAATATCCTTATGGATTCAAGTCTGGGAACGGGTGCAAAATTTTCTTCAAAATCTATACCTTCTTGTTGAGCATATCCTTTACTAACAAGTCTGGCCTTGTTTCTAATAACTTCTCCATTTTCATTTAGCTTGTTCTTAAATATCCATTTTTTTCCTATAATATTTTTATCATGAGGTCTATGAACTAACTCCCAAGTATCATTCTTTTCAATTTGGTCAAGTTCTTCATCATGGCCTTGACCCAACATTCATCTTTGCAAGCATCATTTACATTCTGAGGTTTGGTGGAGGATAGTAATTCTAGGTAGATTGAGGTCCCTATAATAGTTCTTCTTGTCTATACACCAGTCGCCTTTTCTCCTAGAATTTGATATTTTGGATGATTCTTCTGAACATACCTGGATGGAGACTTTTCCCTATCTATTATATCTTCTTCTAGTGCTTCATTGGTTTCTTCTTCTATTTTTTTCATTTTGATTTGATGTGGGAAAGAATTCCCCAACTTTCTCACTGTCCTATTCCTCTATTGATTTCATTTGTACTAGATTTTTGCATGCTTCATCAATTACAACATCAATGCTTTCAACAATTTTCCGAAGTCTTTTATTATAATATTTGTATCATTTACTTCTAGATGAATAACCAAGAAGAATTCCTTCGTCTACTATGGGTTCAAACTTACCAAGTTTTTCATTAGTCCTTTTGATGAAACATTTGCTTCTGAACACTCTAAAGTGTTTTACAGTAGGAGGCTTACCATACCAAAGTTCATATGGAGTTTGATTGTTATTTACCTGAACATTCGCTTTGTTGAGAATAGTTACAGCATCAAATGCAGCTTCACCCTAGAAGGTTAAAGGAGTTCTAGATTCATCTAGTATAGCTCGAGCCATTTGTTGAATTGTTCTATTCATCCTTTCTACCACACCATTTTGCTGAGGAGTTTTTGTGTTGGAGAATTGCCTCTTTATTCCATGTTGTTCACAAAAGTCAAAGAATTCGTCTGATATGAATTCTCCCCTTCGACCATATCTGAGATATTTGATTTTTCGATCTGATTCATTTTCAACTAAAGATTTGAAGGCTTCAAGATTTTCAAATGCTTCATCTTTATGCTTTAGTAGACCTATCCAACACATCCTAGAAAAATCATCAATAAATAAAATAAAGTATTCTTCTCCACGAGGTGACTTTTTCCTTGTTGGACCACATAAATTAGTATGGATAAGTTCAAGAGGCTTACTTGTTGATCCTTCCTTTTCATTGAAGTGAATTATGGTTTTCTTACTGATTTGACATGGTTTGCATATGGTATTTTATGGGATGTTGATGTCTGGAAGATCACGTACTGCCTTGAGCCTGCAAGCTTTTCTTATTTGAGAAAAGCTTAGATGTCCTAATGTTCTATGCCATAGTTAGTTTTCATTTGTTTTTCTTAGATATCATTGTTGTTTTCCTCCTTTGAGTATGTATAAGTTGTTTGGAGTTCTTGTTCCTTTGATCATGGTATTTCTCATATCAAGCTCATGAACCACACATCCATTTGATCAAAATACCACTTCATTTCCTTGATCACACATTTGACTGACACTCATCAAATTATTCTTTAAACCATCTACATACATGACATTTCTATCTTTAACCTTTTCTTTCAAGAAAACAGAGCCTTTACCTTTAATGATAGCAAGTGTGTCATTTCCAAATGAGACATTCTTTTCCTTTTCTAAAGCATTATATGAATGTAGTTTCTCTTTATCACCTGTCATGTGTTTGGAGCATCCATTGTCAATGTACCACTGATTTTCTTGTCCTTCTGCATACAAAGCTATGCCACATCTCTCTGATTGAGATTACTTTCTTCTCCATATCTTTGGATTTAATGGTGTTTTCTCCTTTTGAAGTGTTCGCCGATGTTAAACAGACATGGTTAACGAGAAACAAATGGAAAGATAAAACATTCAGTACAATTTTATTCACAAAAGATGTACATTTATAGTACAATATGGTGACCGTTGGGTTTCACATCCCAAGGTCCCTTGGACTGCTTGTCCATTCGGCTTCCACGCTAACCCTTTAGGATTAGGTGTCCAACATTCCCCCCCTTAATCCGAAGGGTTATGTATGAGTCCAAGAAAAGAGCTGTAATACAAAATGTGCAATAATGCATGGCAGCACTAGGCTGAATGTGCTCTATGAAATGTTGGTAAAAAAGGGCAGTGGTTTAAGGATAGCCACCAACACTGGAACGCTTAGTGCAGTTCCCGGAACTCTTCCAAAACTGGCAAGAAGCTGAAGTCTTCTGCTAGAGGAAGTGATCCTATTGTTTAAAGAGGGAAACCTTCAACCATAAAAGGGAGGCCTCACCCCGTATAAAAGGTAAAACTTCAACCTGAAAAGGGAAGTCTCAACCTGTGATGGTTTAAGGATGACCAACAACTCTGGAATGCTCATGCAATTCCTGGAACTCTTCCAAAACTGGCAAGAAGCTGTTAGTCTTCTGCTAGAGGAAGTGTTCTCAATTTTGTCTCCGGAACTCTTCCAAAACTGGCAAGAAGCTGAAGTCTTGCTAGAGGAAGTGTTCCAGATTGCCTACTGAAGGCATGTTCACGGACATCTGTGTCTCTGGCTACAACTCTTGAAACTGGTGTGGCAGGTTGTGGCTCAGGCTCGCTTGATGTGGCTTTGAAGCTTGTAGATGACCATCATTTCCCCCCCTGTCAGATACAAGGTGAGAAGATGGAGAAAACTCAACTGCAAGACTGTTCAGTATTCTGGAAAAAGTTCTGACATGTGTTTGGAATATCTTCTTCGCTGTTGATGTCCATTGCCAAGAAGCGATCCATCCTAGATGAATCTTTGTTCTTGCAGGGTGTTTGTTGTTGAAGCATCTGTTTGAAGAATGGGTGGTTTTATGACAGTGCTTACATGGATGAAGATCAAAACAGTGATCTTTTAGATGGCCAACTCGGTCACAGTGTTGGCATTTCATGATCTGTTGTTGTTGTTGCTGCTGTGGAGGAGGAGCAGAGTCTGGAACAACTGTAGCTGAACTGTCATGAGGAGTAGGTGAACTGTCATAAATGAAACCAGCACTCTGAAACTGAATGGGCTTGGCATAGTCTGGAATATGAAAGGACAAGTCCTTGTCATATCCAAGACCGGTTCTGTGCTTGTTGTGGACAAGCTGTTCCCAAGGTCTAATGATGGGCTTGGGAAGTGCAGACTGAGTTTCTGCATCTGCATGTACAATAGCTGCTTTATTTGAATGGACAGGAACATTATTGACTTGCTGTTTATGGGAGTCTGTTTCAATTTTCTGAACAGAAACAGGTTCAGAATGATGACTCCATTGC
>APFE030550137.1:22555-40974 GCA_000404065.3 Pinus taeda | reverse complement strand
CCCAAGGTCTGATGATGGGCTTGGGAAGTGCAGACTGAACTTCTGCATCTGCATTTACAACTGCTGCTTTATTTGAATGAACTGTAACATTATTGACTTGCTTCTTATGGGAGTCTGTTTCAATCTTCTGAACAGAAACAGGTTCAGAATGATGACTCCACTGTTGTAATTCTTCTTGCTGTAGCTTTGTTTCCAGCTGCAAAAACTCAATATTTTCCTGTGCATTTTGTAGAGAAGTTTGAATTTCTGAGAGAAAATCCTTGCTGATTTTCACTGTATTATTCATAGTAGAGAGTATTAAATTGTCCACTAACTCTAATATTGCACTAATTGGAGCCATATTCAACCAATACTTTACAGATTCACACTTATCAACTCCACTGTTTATTAAAACCTTACTAACAGTATATGAAATTCTTGCTAAATCTATTGATTGAGAGAATGCCCTCAATATGCTAGCTATCTTTAATTCAGACCAAAACCCTTATAGTATTACCGCACAGAGTATTTCAAGTATCCAGCCTTAGGGCAGATCAACATTAAGAATTCTCAAACTGTTTAGGAGATAACGTTGCCTCAGGGACTATCTCAACCATGCCTCAAGTAGCCCGAAATTGATTATGACTATACAGACTTACGCCTCAAGAGGTTGAGCTTCCTCTAATATGTTACAAGACAAGCCTCTCGGTGACCATTTGCTATAAAGATGGGTAACAAATTGATATCTTAGTCAGGTTGAATGCACCACAGATCCACCCCACCAAATTTACCAGGGCACTACTGCGCTTCCACTGTGGTCATGGGTTCTGAGCACCACGCAAAATTGTTACAGAGAAATGAACTACCACGTAGTGATCTCGCAGAGAGTAAGCAGAGGAAATCAACCAGAATATTGAAATTTGACAAAAACGAGAGAGTATAATATTGGTTCTCACTGTTAGAATAGCAGTGGCGATGACAATGGCAGCAACATCATCCCAATCTTCACTCTGTAACCACTCCTTTTTGAGGGCGACTCCTTGCTTATCATGCCCTGCGGTAGGTGGCTCGGGGTTTATCGAATCAAACTGAGGAGATTTTAGGAAGAACTTCACCGCTACAGCTATGGCGAGAGTGTTTTCGGCTTCGTCAACTCTTCAAACACTTGGCGCTTTTGCGCACACGAATTTTTCATCTCCACAGAAATTCATAGACTCAACCTGTTCAAATTTGTTGCTGATTGATCTGAAAACTCGGCCCCGTACTGCTTTCCGGGGTTTAGACACCTCCCGGAGGCATGCTCCTTTCAATGATTTGCATCGGAATTGGTCATGTAGTTCAATAGAAGCACACCAATCCTCTTCAATAACCAACTCAGGAGATAGGTCATCTGCTCCCAGGAATACTCCAGGCACGATTTGATAATATAAGATTCATAAGACTGCAAGAAAATCGAGTTATGAACCTGACTCTTCAATCGGCGCCACCAACTTAAACTTGATACTCAGAATGATGAGGTCGATTTACCATGTACGGCCCGCTGATCTTCGGAGGATGCAGAACAAATTTTATGGGCCTGCGTAAACTGGAGTCGCGACAGTCAATCAAGCCCCTTTCGAAAGCCTTAATTCTCCGAGCACTCAAGTCTGAGATTCACATTGTGCGCACTGGAACACACACACAATATATATATACATATATACTCTTGCACACTCATATCAAATTCTTTGGGCCAGTTTACAATTTCAATTTCAAAGTTTACAGATAAAATAATATCACTGACAGACAATTTTTAGAGCCGCACAATGGAGAGACTCCATAGATTTTAAACACAGAAAAAGAAGGAGCCAAAAAGAGACTCAGAAGCCTCTCGAGTCGCAGGCAATCTCCTAGAGGCAACGATGAGCGTGGACGAGCTAAACACCTTGTTCGAATCCAAGGGCTTCAATCGGTCGAAAATGACAACGCTCTCAGGAGCTCACACCAGGAGCTCACAGGAATTGATACAGCGGTAATGGAGCTTCATTCAGTTCTTCGCGCCGAGCCCGAGCTCTTCATCGACCCTAATAGATGGTACATTGTGAAAGAAATCCCGGCCGAAGATGAACCTCCTGATGAAGAATTAACCTTGGAAGATCAGACGCCCCACATTATTGAGCCTGAAGCGCAAGAATCCCAGGCCAAGAATTAATATGGGAAGAGCAGATGCCCTCCAATATTGAACCTAAAGCACAAAAATCCCAGGCTGGAGATGAATAGACGAAGCAAAGGATAGCTAGGGTAGTTGCAGGCAGTTCAGACTTGAGGATCTTTTACTCCATGGATTTGGCGGGGCAATACAAATCGAGCGATGGTAAGCCCTCCCCACAAAGATGTTGCAGACTCGTACGCTGGCACGGTCCAGTAATCACCGCTTCACATATCAAAACAGCTCTGAGATGCCAGGCCAGCTCTGAGATGACAGGCAGATTTTAGAGCGTTAGAGTAGGTGGACAGTGAGGGAGAGCGTTTTCTAGGAAAACGCATCTGATAAGATGTCAGACTCACAGCTTAACAGAGCGCAGGTAATGAGGGTAGGCAGCGCTAAGAGCGCAGGTAATGAGGGTAGGCAGCGCTATTCAAGGCAGCTCACAGGCCACACATCATGGCTCTGATACCATGTTAAACAGACATGGTCAGTGAGAACAATTAGGAAAACAATAGGAAAGATAAATCATTCAGTACATTTTTATTCACAAAAGATGTACATTTATAGTAGAATATGGTGACCGTTGGGATTCACATCCCAAGTTCCCTTGGACTGCTTGTCCATTCGGCTTCCACACTAACCCTTTAGGATTAGGTGTCCAACAGACCCAAATAATTCAAAGATGTTTTGCCAAATTCACATTTTGAGAGTTTAACATAAAGTTTTTCTCTTTTCAAAACATCTAGTGCCTGCTTAACATGCTTTAAGTGTTCTTCCCATGTTTTGCTAAATATCAGAATGTCATCCAGATACAAAATAACATAATCATCAAGAAAAGGTTTGAGTACATCACTCATTAATCTCATGAAAGTAGCAGGAGCATTAGTTAAGCCAAAAGGCATAACCAACCACTCATACAATCCCTGCTTTGTTTTCAAAACTGTCTTCCATGCATCTTGTTCTGTAACTCTGACCTGATGGTATCCACTATGCAAGTCTAGCCTGGAAAAATAAACATCTTCTTTCAATTATTCTAGAAGATCATCGATGCGAGGAAGGGGATAACAATTTTTAATTTTTATCTTATTTAGTGCTTGGTAATCAGTGCACATTCTCCACGAGCCATCTTTCTTTCTCACCAAAATGATTGGTGACCCACATGGTGATGTGCTAGGTCTGATGAACCCCTTCTCGAGCAACTCTTGCACCTGCTTCTTGATTTCTGCAATCTCTAAAGCTGACAACCTATACATTCCAATGTTAGGCAATGGAGGATCTTGCTGTAAAATAATATCATGCACTATTTCTTTTCTGGATGGCAGACCTTTAGGTTCTTGAAACAATATATCATACTCTAAAACAACCTTTTCTAAATTAGCTTGTCGTTTAGCATTACAACCCTCAAATACATTGGTTTTATCAGGTTTATTTTCCTTTACAACCATCAGTAAGAATTGTTTGCATGATTTTATCATTATTTTCATCTGCCCTGAGTTTATGAGAGTATAATTGTTCTTGAGCTTATGAGCTCTTACAAAGTATTTGATTCCCTCTTTAACAAGTAGATACTTGTTCTCAGCTCTATAGAAAATAGTTTTCTGTCATACAAGTAAGGACTTCCTAAAACAATTCCACATATATCCAAAGGAATTATGTCTAACTCAACCTCATCTACAAATGCCGACCTAAAAGAAAACTTGAGTTTGCATTGTCTAGTCACTTGTAGTTGTGCTTTATCATTTAACCATCCTAATGGGTATGGTTTCTTGTGAGTGTAGTCACTAATCCCAACTTCTTTACAACTGCTTCAGAAATTAAATTTACTTGTGAGCCACTATCAAACAACATATCAATCTTTTTATGTTTGGAAATAACTCGAATATGGAAAATCTCATGTCTTTTTCTCTCATTTTCTTCATCAATAGTAGATTGTGCAGAATTACTAGTAGATGCTTCAGAATTCTTACCTCTTATACCTGTGGCTGCAATAGTTGTTTCATCTCCTGAGTCTGACCCCAAGTCTTTCTGAATAACTGCAGCAGTCTTCCTATTCTTGCCCTCGAACTTCTTAGGTCTTAGCTCCGGATGCAGAATCCAACAATGCTCATCATCATGCCCATCCTTTTTACAGCGAGTGCATTAAGCCTTGCTTTTCTGTGCAGTGTTAGCCTTCCTTGCTTTCCATTTCTGCTTTCCTTTCTCCTTATTCTTGCTTGCAGTGGGTTGGGATGATCCCCCAACTTTTGGACTTCCATTCTTTACTCTAGCTTCTATATGAGTAGCTTGAACAAATACCTCATCTATACTAGTGGGATTAAACATGAGGATAGTGTGCCTCATGTAGCTATGTATACCACCAATGTACTTCAACAGAGTCTTAGGTGAGTCTAATGAGATTCCTAGAGTTAATGCACTTTTTATAAATTCTTGGGTGTATCCCTGTACACTTTTCCCTTTCAACTGTCAAAGAGTTTACCAACTCATCATGGCTTGCTGCATGTATGCCAATGGATAGAACTGCTTTTTGATTACAGAAACAAATTCACTCCAGACAGAGATAGTCTTGCCATGTCTCTTCAGGTCGGCTTGGGTCTTGCCTTTCCACCAAACTAAGGTAGTGCCTCCAAGGCATAGGCTTGCTAGCTGCATCTTTCTCTTGTCTGAATCGATATTCTGCACTCTGCAACAAAGATCAATTTATCTAATCCAATTGTCCAACTTTTCTGCATTCAACTCTCCATCATATATAGGTAAATCAAATACATCTAGTTTAATCAAATATGCCTTCTTTTTATGTTCAGAGCTATTAGGAGGTGTGAGAAAGCTTTCTTCTTCGCCTTGCCTTTTGAGTGGTCATGGAAGTGAGACTCATCTTCTCCATTATCTTGTTTGGCGCCTGATGAATCTTCATCTTTGTGTTTTCTAAAGTCCTTATACATTTCCTCTACCATGGACTTTATGGCTAGAAAATTATCTATGAATTGAGGGTCTAGCCCCATAGAACCTTCCTCTGATATTGCCTTTCGAGGATAGACTCTCCCAATTTCAGGATTAGTTTTGACCAACTCTCCTTCTCCTAATTTGAGCTTTGATCTAGTTAGCATTCAACAGCTAAATCCAGCACAAGCTTGTCTAACCTTAACAGCATTGGGCTCTCATACCACTTGATCTGAAAATCACTCTTGGGTGATCTCAGTTAATTAATTAATTAATGAAGGTATTACAGACTCATGTGTTGGTGTGTGTTTATGTTATTTTAGGCAACGGATCGATCAAATTGCAAAATACACAGACACTGGAAAATGGAAAACAGTAAGAGAAACACAGTAAGAATATACAAGAACACAACAAATTAACAAGGAGTTCACCCAATCCTCCTGGGCTACGTCTCCGGTCCAGCTTTCAGTGGTGGCCTTTTCTTATTGTGTCTTTAAAGCAATTTTTTTTTACAATGAGGAGCTCAATTTGAGTCTCCTGAAATAGATGATGCTTAGTAGGGTGGTTCTTGGATTCCCCAAGCCACTAGAGTGCACAGACTCTTCCTTACTAAGTCTTGATCTCAACTGATCTTGAATGGGATGAGTCCAACTTGGTGCCAAGTTCCCGACAGATATCCTCTCAGGGATTGCTCGAACCTCTCAAGCCCTCCGTCTGCTCGATGCTACCTTACTTTGCAGGTTAGTTCGGCTCTTTGTTTTCTGCTTCTTGCTTATTCTATGTTCTGTCTCTCTATCTTACTGTCTCCTTCTTTCTTACAGTGCTCACTTCGCTTTCACGTCACGCTCTCTTTTCATTATCTGTCTGTTCATGGTTTAAACCAAATACGGCTCATCATTGTTTGCTTCCTCTTTCACCCCTTCGGATCACCTACTGTTGTTCACTTGGAATTCCCTACCTTTGCGTCATCGCTACTGTGTAACATCTCACAGGGAAGTGGCCACTTGTCCTCTCATGAACTGCACCGGCTCTTCCTCAAACAGTTCGGTATTTCAGTTACGCTGTGTAATGATTCATTTGCCAACTCAGCGGTCAAATCAGACTTCAAAATTTTATACGCCACAACTTAATTCTCCCTCCAGATCCGGTCATTCATCGAGCGTAATCTCTGCCTTCAGATCTGGAGCCCCCAGATCCTACGGTGTTCACTCTTGTCGCGCAGTTGACTTACTCGACTATTAGCCCGTGATAAGAGGTAGTTTCCTCTCATCCACTAGACATGCATCGTGCAATGTGTGGAATCACTCGTTCTCTTGCCAAATTTGCTTACTACCCAACATGCCTACGATATTCCACCAGTTATGGAGTGTGGGGCCCGCCTTTTGCTTTAGCGCTTTCCCTATGGTTTCTCGGCTTCCCATGCAACCGAGCGCTTGGGGCTTTTCCTTCTTGAGGGTTTTTACCCAGCTTAGCGCAATTATCATAAACGGCCTCTGTTTTCCAATCCAAAATTCCTAACTACTAGTTTGCGTCCTGTGTAGTCTCCATGGGCCTCGGTCAGCACGGTTTGACCGAGGTCCTCATCGTTCCTTGCTGGCTACAAACTGCCACTGTCTAGAGGTCTTCCTGATAGCTCTTTGCTCGCAAGTTTTTTGAAGTCTGTCCTGATTTGATACAGTCATAGAACTTTGAGATTTTTTATGGATCCAATTCAGATCACATGCATAGAAGAATTTGTGGATGACAACATTCTTCCCCTGTTTTCAAATGCCAAGACAATCAAAGAGGCTTGGGATACCCTTGAAAGGAGTTTTGGTGTAAGGGGGAAAACTGAAGTTGAAGATGAAAGTGGACCTATAGCAACAAATCTACAAGAATATGAAACATTTTTTGAATCCCACTGTGCTCAGCCACAAGTGGACGAAAAATTAGTGATTTCGGCAACATATCTTGCTTATCAAAATTTGGTGAATCCAACAACAAAGTTTGTTAATGAAAGTTTGGTGAATCCAACAACAGAGCTTGCTGAGGACAATGAGAATGTCGTTGGAGCAGTCAATGCTATGGTGAATCCAACAACTAATATTGCTGATGTAAATTTTGATAAAGGATTGTTGCCAAATGATGAATGGTTACAGGTGATGCAACAAAAACATCATATTGACATTATGCTATTTGGTGAGATAATGGAAAACAACGTATTTGCAGCAGCATAGGTTAGTACAAAAGTGGAAGAGACAAAGACAGATACAGAGATAGAGACAAAGACAGAAATGGAGACATAGACAAAGAAGGAAGCCCACAAAGAGAAGAAAAAGACAGAGGAAGAGGCTGAGAAGGAAATGCAACAAAAGAAAGATCTTATTACAAAGCAAAAGGAACATAACCAATGTGGTTTTGCAAATGTTTTTACACTTACCATTGATTTGCAATGTGCAGGTAGACAAAAATGATTGCGAGGAAGAGTTAAATTTCCTTGAATCGTCGCTTGCAACACCATGCTTTGGTGAGGTCTACACAGAAGCTGGAGAAATGAATGTTGAAGACAACATGTATGATGAAAAAATTAATGAAATTTTCAAGTATTGGAGTCCTGAAGAAATATTAGTTTATTATGGTTTTATGTTGCATTAGATTGATGATGAAAAGAACACTACAAAAGATAATATGTGGCAGCATGCCACATAGAAGTCATTTTTTGAAGAAGTCAAGGATATGCTTAAACAGCCTGGAAGAATGGAAGACCTACACCCACAACTGAAGAAAATGAAATTTGAATCCTACAACAAGAAGAAAATGTTGAAACAATTTAGAGGCTATAGGATCTGGAAAAAGGCAAGAAGAAAAGTTGAAGTCAATTTTTTAAATTGTAAGCGCCTAGCTAAGACATAGATCAGTAGGTATCTTAATTAAATTTCTATGTGGTTGTAATTAAGGGGGAGTGTTGGAGAATCTAATTCCAACCACCTATTATGTGTCAAAACTGTCCCACCAAGTGTCCTAGTTCAGTTTCACCCAGTCTAGTTTAATTCGAGTATGACTCCAGTCATTTATTACTCATGTTACCAATGTAATCTTATTTAAGTGCTTTGTAATGCTAAGAGAAATCCTCTTCTCCATCATTTTGTTATCTTCAATTTGTCACACTAGATTTTTATTTTTAAGAGTTTTGTGATTGTAGTGGATATTTTAGAGAAAAGTTATTAATTTACAAAATTGATGAGGAATTTAGCCTATACAATTTTTTGCAAATAAGTAAAACTTGAATTCTCATGGGAAGAAAATATCTTTTAGTTATGCAAACTTGGTATAAAGAATATATACAAAATGAATTTAGAGCATCTTATTTTGGGGAAACTATTATTGTTGTGAAATTTTGTGTGGGTTTTACAACTTTGTGATTTAAGTGTTGGAGACATGCAATTATCTAGGCTGTCAATCATATTACCAATTAAAAAAAAATTACAAATGTTTTTTATTTAATGACGAAAATCCAAATGAAACCCTAGGTATTCTTTTTATATTTCTAAATAACCTAATGACAATGAATCTAAATCAAACAATGAATTTATCTGCCTTTAGTTATTTAATGACAATAACCCTATATTTCTCTTCTCTTGTTTTAAAATTGTGATTGAATAATATTTAATATAACAAAGTAAAATGAAAACCAAATAAATTTAGGTTTCCATGAATTGTATAAAAAACAATTACATATTAAAGGCACAACCCTCTACCCATAGAGGGGTTAGAGGGGTTCATAGTGAGGGGTTGAATGCCACTTAGACATGACACATGAAACTCTCACACACACATATATTGAATGGGAATTATATCTAATGGCACTATTCTTGCCCCTTTTTCTAGCAAACACAGATGGCTGCAATGACAAATTCTTTCGAGAAACTAAAATTCACCTAGATTGCTTACCATAGGTGAAAGCATTTTGATTCAAAATAAGATTCTCAAAAACCTTCATGATATTCACTTTGGTGCCTTTAAGGGAATACAAATGGTGTGAATTTTAGGTGAAGAGGCACAGTTGAAGGACATGAGACAATTAATACAACCTTGGATTGAAAAGGCTTATGAGCACTTTAGGCGAAGAGGCACAATTGAAGGACATGAGACAATTAATACAACTTTTGATTGAAAAGACTTATGAGCACTTTTAGCTTCCTAGAGTTCTCGACGATGTGATGTTGTAACTTGATCCAAAGAATGAATCTTCATCTCTTTTTTCATCTATTAAATAGAACAAATTGTTCCATAAATGAAAAGGAATTGGAAAAGAATCCACATGCACCAATTTTAGTATCATCATAATTTATCTTTTTCCTCAATATTTTTTTTCCTTAATATAATTCATCCTTAATTATTCCTTTTACTTCTTCTTTTTTTAACTTTAAAACTCCAATTTATTATTTATCATTTTATTTATTATTATTATTATTATTATTGGATATATATATATATACAACACACACTTAGGGTTTTGGTTAAACCATTGGGAGATTGACGAGAATGTTGCATTCCAAAACATTAATAACATTAAAATATGGTTACTTTTAAGTTCAAAGAAAAAATGTGGTCTCAGAAAGATTTAGTAGCTAAAAGAAAATTAAGATATTATAAGGAGGTCATTGACCCCACCCTAGAAGATCAAAAGTTTCTCTTTGTTTTAACTAGCTCAAAGAAGAAAATTAATATAGCCAAGATTAGGACAAACTCTCATGAGCTCCATAGTGAAACTAGTGATTGTGTAGTTCCTAAAACACCATGGATGGAAAGGATCTGCCATCTCTGTGAGAATATGAACATCGAAGATGAAAATCACTTCCTAAGTGCCCCGTGTACAACCACATTAGATCTCAATTTCATAATCTTTGTTGCAATACTTACCTTCCTAGCCTTTTACAATGTCAAAATTATAGTGAGCTAAGAAAGCTTCTCTACAAGCTTTTTGAGTATAAAAATAAAATCTTAAATCAAACTAAATAATTTGTTTCTTTAGGTCCAATAAACCAAAATTTGATCTCAATAAACATTAACCATCATCACATTATAATAATTGATCTATATAATAAATAAATAAAATACAATAATAATTCTCTTCAAATTATTATAAAAATATTTAATTAAATAAATTATTAAAATGGTTTAAATTAAATCCATTAAATAAATTCCTTTATAAACCAAATTTATATTATTAATATAAAACTATTTCTCACAACTAGGTTTATGATTTGGAATGAATGTCATGTCAATTCCACACGTGGTGAATAAAAAATTAAAAATTTTATTATAATGATTTAAAAAGAAAAGAAGACCAAAAAAACAAAAACAAAAACGGTAAATGTCATATTTGGCTATCTACGTTACACTTAGACATTGTATCGTTCGCTTCTTCGTAACACTCAATTTCTATGGTCATTCTCGGGTGGGTGAATTGGCCATAAGAAGATTATTGCATTCGTAGGAGACAATTGAGGTGGGCACGTTCCAACTCACGCTTTTTACTCCATTTTTTTCAGTTTTTACTCATTTTTTTTACAAGGCTTTTATTGACGTGGACACGTTCCAAGTCACCCTTTTTACAGAATTTAATGGAATTGTATAGTATGAATTAGTCTTATGTTTTTGAGAAAAGCTATATTAATATTTGTGAAGCTATAATTTTATTAATATATTAAAGAAGTATATGTCAATTTTTGAATTTAACCAAGTATAAAATTTAATAGGTAACCTATGTTGTCCCAACATATTAATAAAGTTATAATTCATAAATATTGGTTACCTCCCAAAAATGTTTGACTAGCTACCCTATTGTTGTTGAGGTTGGTTGATTCATATAACTGGCACTTGTGACATGTGTGTACATTAAATTTAAAGTGGATTTATGGGTGCTTAATAGATGATTTGTTTACTAGTAAGTAAGTTGGACAAAGTAGTATTGAGAATATGGTCTAAGAGTTTCATAGGGTGATTTGGTTTTAATCTCAAAATAGAATTATGTACATTTAAGAGAGACAGAACTATGTACATTTGAGCACTGCTCTTAGGGTGCCAGAGAAAAAAAGTAAGTTGGGGCAACATTGTTGGATGTTGTTTCCTTGGTATGTGGATATGCATATAACAGAGGTCAGAGTAGGGATTAAATTTGACGTCCGTATACCCATATTTAGCATTTTTATACGTAAAATACTATCTATTTCAAAATCTCCACATCATTTGTAACTTGTCAATAATTTTTTAAAACATTGATATGACGAGCATATTAAAAAATTAAAAAGTTATTAACTATATTTATATATATATATATTATATATATATATATAATGAAAAGTTATTGGCTTAATATTTATTTATATTTATATATATATAGAGCTTGGCAAGTTGATGTTTGAGCATCATGGTTAAAATTTAAATGTGAATGGTGAGAGTAAATCATCATGAATGGTGATTCATTAATATATTTTTTTAATGATGCTTAAATCCGTATAGCATTGTTCCAACCTACTCGAGGAAGTCATAAATGTCAATTTCAATTTTTCTCATAAATGTCAACTTCAATTTTTCTAGTGGTAAATGGAATAGCAATTAATATGGTTGGTGACTTCCCAGTTACCCAATGCCCAATTACGTTACCCCATTATGGTGATTCGCTTGCAACTTTCAAGTGCCAAATTCCAATCAATTGTAAGTTATTGCTAAATGTGAATTCCCGTGAGGAACAGGGGCATAGGTAAAACTCTACAAAGTTTGGAATTTCGAATGCTACAGAACCTAGAACTCAGCCAACCAAATAACTAAAAGTGATAACTATACTTTGTTCTCTGCATTTTGATTATTTTGTTTCCAAAATAGTAGTTAACACAATGATTTTCCATGCTTTCCTTAGTATGTAAAACTAAAATGGTTACACTTGCAAATTAATTAATGCAGAAGAGATTAAATAATTAAAATTAAATAATTATAGAACACAAAATTTGATATGTTAAAAAAATTTAAATACCCTAAGATGACACCTAGGTCGCCACCCCATATTTTAGGCTTTATTAGTCCTAGAAAATAGCCATTTATATATCGGTCCCCCGAGGGATCATGTTACCGATTTCTATGGAAACATGCCTTGGAACGTTCTTTGACGCCATTTTCTTGATTTTTGGTTTATTGTTCTTCCCCGAATTTCGAGGGGCCTTTGAGCCACCTTCTCATGACGGAGCTTATGATAAAGCTTTCACATGCACCTACCCCTGACAGCTCTTTTTTTTCCCTTCCATGGAATTGGTAAAGAAGCAAAGAAAGACGCGCGGTTAGGAGATCGATCCATCCCATGGCTTCCCTTCCATGGTGTTTTGAATACTTCAAACAAAACAACTCGCGGAAATTGGTTGTTGTGCTACTCACATACTTTGCTAGAAGCTTTTTTTGACAATGAGCTTTATGTGGAACATCTTGGTGCTTCTAGCGGTGGCGAGTTTATTTTCAGCCTCAACTGATTCAACTGATAATGGCCGCGAGTCTTCTTAGAATCCATGGCAATATTTGAATCATAATCTTAAAAAATAAGCTATAATTTGGTCAAAACCAATGTTCTCTCACCATAGAGACCAAACTCTCGTGAGTGAGTTTGGCTATTGTTTTTAACTACGCAGAACCTTATTCCAAATTCTCAATATACCAATGATATATTTATTTCTATTTTTTTTTAATTGTAATGTTCTCTCAACATTAGGGTGAGAGACCAAACTCTCGTGAGTGAGTTTGACTATTGTTTTTAACTACGCATGAACCTTATTCCAACTTTTAAATATACCAATGATATATTTATTTCTATTTTTTTAATTGTAAGAATGGGTAATTGGTTATAGTATTTTAGCCCATTTTATAACAATAAGAATATATCCCATAGCCACAATTAATTAAATATTATTTTATGATTTAGCAAAGCGTAAAAACCAGAAGAAATAAAAATACTTATTTTTTAATCCTATCAGATTGGCCTTAAATATTTTAATTTCAAAACTGGAATCATACTACTAGTGCATGTTAAATAAAAATACTTATTCTTTAGTCCTTATCATACTGGCCAAAAATATTTTAATTTCAAAGCTGAATCATACTATTAGTGCATGTTAAATAAGAATACTTATTCTTTAATCCTTATCATACTGACCAAAAATATTTTAATTTCAAAGCTGGGATCATATTATTAGTGCATGTTACTGGTTCACATCACCTGTGACGGGATAACCGTGTTAATAGAGTGTAATCTTATCTTCTTATATTTGTGCAGCATTTTTGGGCTAGCTTTTATTTCACACTTTTGCTAATTTTGCTATGTTTGCAAGGACCTTGTCAATACAGTAGTCTAGTGTCTCAATTTGGAAACTTCGATCATTTACAATAACTATAAGTTTGTTCTTTTTAATTTGGCATCTCCATTAGATATTCTTGTTAAGCTATGTTTTTTATTCTTTTTTTAAATGTTTATTCTTGTTAAGCTATGTCTTTTTATTCCTTTTATTAAATGTTTGTTTTTTTAATATGGAAGAACGAAACAAAAAGAATAGGATCTTAATCTACTAAGTCGTTTGATTTTATATTTTATGCACATTATGTCTCTGGTTTTAAACTTTTTTCACAATTATTATGTTTTAATGAAATTAACATCGTAGTGGCTTAAATGGAAAATATGGTATGAGTGTTTCAATTTCTGTTAAGTGAATTATTTTTGTCAAATTTGTTGCAACAATATTTATACTCATTATTTTCAACAATATTTACATTTATTATTTTTATGTGAGTAATTATGAATATATATTATTTTCACTTTATAATATTAGTTTTTGTTGTTTCTATACATATATTTTGGTCAAATTTGTTGCAACAATATTTACATTCATTATTTTCATGTGAGAGTAATTATGAATATATATTTTTTTCACTTTATGATATTAATTTTTGTTGTTTCTATGCATATTTTCTCACTATTTCCATCTTTCAAAGAAAAGCTGAACATTTCAACAACTTAGAAAATTTGCAGAAAACTCTGATTACCAAGGCTTTAAAAAAAGTGTAGCAATGAAACTTGAGTGGCGAGAATGAAAAATTTGTAACAATTATGAGTACAATTTGAAATTAGATGCAACTTGTATAAATAAATATTAAAAATCATGTAATAAACAATTTAAAAATAAAAACGTCATAAAAAATATACCTTAAACAATAAAGACACCAGTCAAATTTAACCCCTGCGCAGAGTGTTAGATTGTCACTGTCCCCCAGACGCCAAAAAAGCAAAAGTGCGGGATTTAATTATTATATTTTTTAATTTATTTTATTAACTTAACGTAGAATTTCCAATTAAAAAACTTAGGACACTGTGATTCAGAAATCTACTATCAGAGTATGAAACTTAGAACACTGTTTCAGAAACCTACCATCAAAATATCAAAATAAGCTTAGAACACTGTTTCAGAAACCTACCATCAAAATATCAAAATAAGTACTACCAGGTTCAAATATAAGAGTCCAAGAGCTATCTCTTCTTTCTTCTTCTACATCACAATTATTCTCTCCTTGCATGAAGTTGTTGAAATTCATTTTCCTACCTGTGCAAAAGCTGGATCTCTATCAAAAGAACAAGTATTTTGAAAGCATAAAATGATCTGGGGTTTTTACATGGTAAATGATTTTCTTAAAAAGCTTTGGCAACTACATTCAGAAACTACTAAAACTTGCAGTATTTAGCCCAGCATAATTCGATGGTCAGTTTACATCGAATTAAGCCAAAGCTACCGGCTTTGACCAAACTCATTGCTACAGTAAAATAAATTATTTTTTTAATGGATTTTGAACAGAAGGATTCTCAATATATATGTAGTTATATTCTTCCCATTTTGTATTCCCCGCCTTTGAAACCTGGTGGACACCGAGTGGGATATTGATCATTAAACATGAATTGGAAGATAGTAGTCATTGCAATACACAATATGTGTAACTCTAATCCTGAAATTAATCATAGAATTTGTTGACTGGATTCTTTTTTAAGAGTATTGTAACTGTAGTGGGTATTTTAGAGAAAAAATCTTAATTTACAAATTTGATCCAAAATTAAACGTCTGTTAACGAATAGCGTATACATATTTTTTCTTTGCAACTAAGTAAAATCTAAATTCCTGTGGGAAGAATATATCTGCTAGCTATGAAAAATTGGTAGGATGAATATATACAAAATGACTTTGGACCATCTTGTCTGGAGAACAATATTAACACTGAAATTTTGTGTGTTTTATAAGTCTGTGATTTAAGTGTTGGGCACATGCAATTATGGAGATAATCAATCACATTACTCACTAAGAAAATGACAAATATATTTTATTTAAGGACAAAAATCCAAATAAAACCATAGGTTTTTCTTTTTCTCTTTTTATAAAAATTAATGACAATGAATCTGAATGAAACCTTGAAATTATCCTCTTTAGTATTTTGTTGACAGTAACCCTAGATTTCTCCTATTCCGGTTTAAAATTGTTATGGATGCATATTTAATATGCTAAAGTAAAATCAAAACCAAATAAATTGGGGTTTCTATGAATAGTATAAAAACGGTTATGTATCAAAGGCACATGAAACTTACTCAATTTATATATATATATATATTTTATTAAAGGACTATTTTTGCATATATATATATATATATAATATATATATATATTATATATATATAAGTATGTATGAAAGGCACATGAAACTCACTCACCTTTTATATATATATGTTATTGAAGGACTATTTTTGCATGTATATATATAGAATGACTATTTTCGCCTAATTTTCCAACGAACACACACCGTTTCAACGACAAATTCTTTTAAAAAACCAAAATTGACCTAGATTGCTTACCATAGGCGAAAGCATTTTGAATCAAAGTACGGTTCTAAAAAATTGTCATGATAATCAATTTGGTGCCACCAAAGGGAATAGAAATGGTGTTAATTATAGGTGAAGAGGGAGAGTTGAGTGATATAAAACAATTAATACAACCTCACATTGAAATGACTTATGAGTATTTTTAGCTGTAAATTTATGTGTATTTTTAGATGCTAAGTAATGTTGTGACTTGATCTTAGAGAATGAATATTCTTATTTCCTTTTTCATTCATTAAATAGAACCAATTGTTCCACGAATGGAAAGGGATCGAAAAGAAATTCACATGCACCCAATCTACATGTCATAATTTTTTTTTCCTTAAGGACTTTTTATTTTTGCCAGCTTTACTTATTCTCTATATACAAAACTCCACTTTATTATTTATATTCTATTTATTTATTGTTTATTATTTATATTATATATAATATTATTTCTTTTAATTTATTATTATTATTATACGGCTTATGCTTGCTACAACAGGGATTACCCAATGAGTTTCATTGCTCACTACCTAATAATTTTAGTCAAACTTGTTAAATAATTTCCAATATAGTAAAGTGAGATTTACAGATTATTGTTGTATTTTCTATAAAAAATTAATTAACAATTATCTCTAATATTATTGGCCCCGAAATTGAACATGTCCTCGTAATTGTGATATAATATTTATGATACAATAAATGCTACTTCACTATCTCCTTAATGAATATCTAAGCTACATCACTAGTTGAATTAGTAGACTTTACGACAATGAAGTGAGCTAAGTTCCTCAACTTGCTAACAAAAACCATGATGGAGTCATGCTACCTTGATGTACTAGGCAATCTTGTAATGAAATCCATGGAAATGACCTCCCATTTCCATTCCAGAATCAAAATAGGATGCAACAAACCAATTGGATGCTAGTATTCAACTTTCCCCTGTTGATAATCTAAGCGCCTTGCAGCGAACTCAACCCCCTCTTTCTTCAAATTTAGCCAATAGTAGAACTTATTAACAACTGTTAAAGTCTTCTAGTATCATAGGTGGCCTAAATACGGCTTGACATGAAACTCTATCAAAACAAGATTCTTCAATTCACCATTGTTAAGAACATAGGTCTTACTCATGAATCTAACCAAACATGAATTGTAACAACCTCACGTTAAGTTTCCATGTAAACAAATGGGCACTATAAAAGAAAAAAAAATCAAACAAAGGTCATGGGACACGTATTCCAAGCTCAATGAGGAGAAAAAATTATAGTGGGCATCACTTGTGGTTATTAGTAGCTATGGAAATTGGCATTGGCATTTGAAAAAGGCAAAAGCCTGTAAATGGAAATTTAATATAAGAAATAAAAGAAAATAGGAGAAGAGGAAGACGAAGAAACAAGAATATGCATGCAAGGGAAAATGATGGAAAATGAAGGAAAATAAAAGGAAAAGGAAATAAAATAAAAGAGATAAGATTATATCATTCTCTCTTAGACTCTTTGGAAACTCTTGAACATTCTAACATTCACTTGGACATAGAGGCATTCTCACTTGGACATGGAGAGAGAGAGCACTTAGACAGAAGCAAACAAGCAAGAAAAAATAATTTTCGGGCAATGCAGAATAAGGTTGGAAAAGAAGCTACAGTAGGAGAACATTCAAGTAACAGCTGGCATGTGTGATTTATTTGATAATATTTGAATGTAGGTACATGCATTTAGTTATTTGGTTACTTTGTTTTCATTGGCATGGGATTTGCCTAAATTGACAATGGTTTCAACCCTGTCTTGTCGATTCTTGCATAGTCATGATGTTGTGGTTTCCTTGTTTTGGTTAAGATTTGGATGGGTAGTAGACTTTGGATCCTAGTTGAGGTGGTCTCGGGAAAATTTCCAAGCGTTCAGGGTGGAGATGATGTTTCTCTTGGAACTCTTGATAGATGTGTGAAGACAAGAAAATTCCTCTAGGTATGGTGAAGAAAGTTAAAGGCATCCAAGCTTGTTTTGGTGTTAGTTATTTCTCAACTAGTTGAGGTGAAATCATTATAGTTGAAGGTTGATGTGGTTTAGCCTATGGATTCCCTGGTTAGTTTTTTTTTGGTTTATCCCATGTGATTCCACATTCATACTTGGAATATAGCACGTGGGTGATTGCCAAATATTTGGTTCAGTCCAAGTTATGGTTGGGTGGTACATGGAAGTCCCTGACTTGGTTAGCATTTTCATATGTTATTATGTGTTATTACTTAATGATGATCTATGAGCATAATTTCTAGTTTGATGTGTGATTTTATGATTGATTTAGTATCAGGGAAAATTTTAAGGACCCCCTAAATTTATATGTATAATAAATGGGTGAATCTCCATGGTATATAGGAAAAATGGAAGGTGATTTTATCAATAA
>APFE030550137.1:0-19025 GCA_000404065.3 Pinus taeda | reverse complement strand
TTTTTTTTCCCTTTCTTTTTTTTTTCTTTTTCTTTTCGGGTCTGGATTAAAATTCTTTAAAATTGCTTTTGTTTGGTTAAGAGAGACTGTTTTGAAACACTTTAATGATCTAAGATCAAGAAATATTTTGCAGAAATAAAAACCTGCCCCTTTATAGACTACATTCCATGTGGCATGATTTTCCTTGATTAAAAATGATGAATTAACATGCATTCACAATTAACGACTACATATGATTGCCCTCACTACCAATTTGACCACTAAATTATAGTAAATTTTCCACCTATAAAAAATTAAAACAAATTTTCAACTCAATCTCAATTCCACATGGCGATGACAAAATTTTAAAACTCAATCTCAATTCCACATGGCGATGACAAAATTTTAAAATTCTAAAAATAATAGATTAAAAAAATTCGAACTGTAAATGTGATATTCAGCTATCTAAGTTATTGGTCATCAACCATCTAATCTATTTGTCATAAATTTCAATCGTCAGTTGACCCGTGCAATTGGACATTATAACGTTCGCTTCCGTCATAAATTTTAACGGTCAATTGACCCGTACAATTAGACATTATATCGTTAGCTTCTTTGTAACTCTCATTTTCTATGATCATTCTTGGTGGGTGAATTGGAGATAAAAATATTATTGCATTATTCGGAGAAAATTGACCATAAGGTAGTTTTAAATTATTCACAGTAAGGTAGTTTTAAATTATGATGCTTAAAATATATTTTTTGATAAAATTTTGCATTTATTTTTATTTTGTTATTGGTTAGAACTAAATAAATTTAAAACATAGAGTAATATAGGGCATGGGCAGTTATATATGAATGTGCTTTAAAATTTAAACTATATAGTAATACATGGTATTGTAGGTTTGGAATATGTTTTAAAAATATTTTTGTTTGGTTAAGAGTTTATTTTTTTTGGACTTAAAAAACATGTTAATGATCCAAGACCAGGATAAGTTTGGCAGAAGTGAAAACCTACCCCTTTATAGACTACATTCCAGGTGACGTAGTTTTCTTTGATTAAGAGTAATGAATTAACATGCATTCACGATTAAAACTACATATAATTGTCCTCACTAATAATTTAACAACTAAATTATAATAAATTTTCTTACCTATAAAAAAATAAAACAAATTTTCATAAAAAAAATCTCAATTCCACATAGCTATGATTAAAAATTTTAAAATTCTAATAATAATAAATTCTAAAAAAAATCGAACTGTAAATGTGATATTCAGGTATCTAAGTTATTGGTCGTAAAGCATCTAAGTTATTTGTCATAAATTTCAATGGTCAGTTGACCCGTACAAATAGACATTATATTGTTCGCTTCCATCATAGATTTCAATGGCCGCATATGACATTGTCTTCCCCGATGATGGATATTATGGTAGGTTGGTAAGCAGGAGAACGTAGGTTAAAAAATAAAGTGACAATGTCGAGCAGGGATTTTCTCAATATTATAAAATAGTTGAATAAAATTATATTTGAGATGTGAGTAATAAATTACTGTAGTGATATTGAATTATAATTCAATGCAATTGAATTTCATTTAACTCAATTAATTATGAGATTTGGATGGATGACTATGGCAGATTTATCAACATTTACTTTTCATCACAACCATATAAAAAAATAATTTAAGATGTTTGTTGGTCTAAGTCTAAGATAGGCTTACAAATTTAAAGAAAATTACAATTTCCTTTTATTTTTCTTTTCTTAGAGATCCTATCATGTAACTTCTAAATCTTGGTTACCAAATTTGATTCAATAGGAAGAAAAATTAACCGTTTAAAATCCAATAAGAAAAAAATTGGACATTAAGCCTCTTAAGAGTATATATATATATATATATATATATATATAAATATGAACCATTATTATATTCCAAACTTAATGAAAAATCATTAAATTTTTCTCTAACTCTTTTTTTGATAGCACTTATGGATTTTGCAATTAATATTTGCATTTGTGAAGTTTTGTCATTTTTTCCAATATAGATTATAGTTTTTTTTTAGGAGTTACTTTTTATAGGAGTCCACTAGTTTGCAACCAATTTTGCTATTTTATAATTTTTATAAGATAGAAGTTATCTTATTTTGCAATATACCATTTTATAATTTTTTCTAATATAGAAATTATTGTTTTTTTATTTTTTAGTATAAGAATTACCATCTTTTTTAGTTTTTTGCTATAAGAATTACAAATTGATCTTCCTATAAAAAAATTACCATTTTTAAAAGGAAATTTATAAAAGCTAATTGAGGTGGCATTAACTTTGTCTTTCCATGCATTATTTTAATTTTCCATCATTAACTTTGTCTTTCCCTGCATTATTTTAATTTTTCATCATTAACTTTGTCTTTCCCTACATTAATTTAATTTTCCACCTAGGCTAAGCAGGTCCAAACTGGTTTTGCATTGACAAAGCAAGTTGCTTAAGTCCAAACTGGTTTTCTCCCAAACACACAGGCCGCCTAGCAGGTCCAAACTCGTTTTGCATGGACAAAGCAGATTACTTAAGTCCAAACTGGTTTTCTCCCAAACACACAGGCCATTGTTTGTTCAAGGTCCACCATTAATTAATTACCTCTATCAAATTTAAATATTTCATACTAAATAAGATTATTCATTAATTACCTCCCTGAAATTAATTAATTAATGAGGTATTGGATGCTATATTTTCATGGGAGAGCTTAATATGCTCCATCTTTGCCTTTCTTTTCTGTTTTCTGTGTTCAAACTTCAGGGCAGAGGCATGAATCAAATTTTGTTAAGCCTTGACTTGACAATTGTCGTGTTAACTTCTCTGACTCTTTGAGTTGACCAAATTTTTTTAAATGAAGTTTGCAATGAGCTCTTTTAACAATTCTCCTTCAAACATTTGTACTTGCTTTGATACCTTTGGTGCAATAGTTTCACCGTAACGCATTTCATCCTGTCACGGAGTCGCTCCTTCTTTTTTTAATTCGACATTAATTCGTCAACGCATCTTTCTACACAGTGATGCTGCGCTCGGTCACCAAATTTGTCAATGTTGATCAATGTTGGTCTCTCAAAAGAGAATTAAAAAAAATTAGCGCCGGTTAATGCCACTTCTTTCTTTACGTTGAACTTCTCATGACTTTTGTGTCACTCCCCATTTCTCGTTGACACCATGTTAAAGAATGAAAAGTGTAGAGCAGAGATTAATTTTTTCAATACTATGAAATGGTTAAATAAGATTACATTAGAGACAATAGTAATAAATGATTGTAATGAGACTGAACTACAATTTTATTGAACTGAAATGAATTCAATTAACTATGACACTTGGATGGACAATTATGATACCTAGAAGTGGTTGGAATTACATTCATGACCAATGTGTGGTATGCAGAAGGGTGAGTCTAATGATGTATATTGGGATATTGATATTAGTTTCTATATGATGGTTGTTGCGTCTATATAATTGGTTTACAAATGCAAATTGAATTTTACTCAATGAAGTTGTAAAGAAAAAGCGGCTACAAGTCAGTGAAGTAAAATAGGAAGAATCAGATGGATTGGTTGCTAGAATGCTTAAGCAGTCTCCTCAAGTTAGAGGTGAACCTTTTTATTGATGTAAAACGTTGATTTCAAGCAATCAAATTGTTTTACAGGTAGTTAACAAGTAACATCAGGCCACATCTTTAGGTCGTCACAGTGCTTTTTTAATAATTTTCTTAGCACCAGGGTTGGAAATTGGATTCTTCTTTACCCCTCAGACAAATTTTATTTATGTTTTGGGTCTTTATGCTTCCAGTCAAGAAATGTTATATTTAATATTTTTCCCTTCAAGAGTGATGTTTTGACGTTTTGGGTCTTTATCCTTCTAGTCAAGAAATGTTATATTTTATATTTTTCCCTTCATGAGTGATATTTTGATAATTATTTAACCCTTCACCAATAAATATTTGATAAAGAAATTACTTTTCAATAACACAATTATGTTAATTTTCTTTACATATTATCATAAGAAAAATTACAAAATGATCATAACACGCAGATCACTTATTAAATCCCGAGTCTTGGTTTGAAATTGCACGGAACACTCACAAGTCACAATAAAATCTCGATAACCTTGAAATCAAAGGCTGTTGACCCAAACATGCCATAGCATTTGTATATATGAATTATTATTAAGGAGATCTTATGGAATATATAAGATGGCAAACAAAATATTTATATTAAATGTTATCCATAACAACTCAAAAGTAGATTAATTAATATGATTTATGCTACGATTTACATAATTTAATGTAATTTAACATATAATATTAGATCTAAATATAAAATATATATTTAAGAGTATATATTTTAGCATTGCTCGGGATGATGGGATCGACTCTAATATTAACAAGATTGAATGCATAATATCTAAACTTAAATAAAAAAGTAAAAAAATTAAATCTATAACAAGTGGACATTGTGGATCTCTTAATATCATGTTATAGGATTAAGTTATGTTTCCTCCTCCATTATTACATTCTTCGAGAGAAAATTCTTATAAGAATTAAATGTGGTAAAAACATGCTTTGATCAAATACTTCCTTCTATTTATCAAAGAAATTCAAATAAATTAATATCAATGTATAATACTCTCTCTCTCTCTCTCTCTCTCTCTCTCTCTATATATATATATAATATATATATATAGTCCTATTAGAGTGAGTTAGTTATCATTTTATTCAATGTTACCTTAATACATGTTGGTTTGGATGATTATATATATAAACAACAAATCCAATATGTATTAAGGAAACATTAAATAAAATCGCAATGAACTCACTCTAATAGTACTCTAACATCACCCTGGATTTCTATTCCTTCTACAAAATGAGGAGCTTTGGATGTTGTCATACATGCCATTGGTCATGCTCATTCTCCATCCACTTCACCTTATTGCATGGATCATATAAGGCATTAGAACTTGCAAAAATAGAGTTCTATGAAAACTTAAATCATGTTACAAATATGCCTTTCAGAATATGTTATAAAAAGAGTAGATATATCATATGACCACAACACTATGGATCAACACTATAAAGTTGCACTTGGCTGGATACAAGAGAAAAACATATAGAGATCAAATTGATTGTTTTTCCTTAGGTACCAATTAGCAATTTGGTTTCAAATTTGGGGGATTGAATATTGTGAATCTCCCAAGCCATAATAAATGCACCTAATACACTTAATATCATCATCTTCTAAACTCAGGATCCAAAATATTACAAAAAAAAAATGATTAATAAAGAATTCAACATCCAAAACCTTAAAACTAAAATGATTAATAATGCATTCATAGCCAATATGGCCCTACCAGAGCACGTCAGTGGCCAATTGCTTGAACAAAGGGTACACTTTCATCGATCAACCAGAACATGCACTTGTCTCTCACAACTTATTCATGCCTATGAGGCCATTGAAACTTGGTAAGTAATGTTACACACCACTCTCTTCACCATTGAATGGTTTCCCCATCATTTAGTTCACTTGTTTTGTTTTTTCCCTTCTTTCCCCAATTATTCCAAGAACTCATCCTAGCGGACATACTTCCCATTACCTAGATCAATAAAATTTATCTCATCAACTCTACTACATTCTCCAATATCTACAACCAAAATACCATATTCCTAGACATATATACGTCGCACCCTCCACTAGCAATAATCTTCTTAGCCAACAACACCAAATATATTTTTCATATATATTTAGACTAATATCATGATATTTTGAAATAAAACCAAGAATGTCTCCTTTTAAATAACCCATTTGAGGCCAATTCTCATAAAATGAAGAAACTCTCATATGTTTTTACATTAACCATAAATTTTTGAAAAGTTGTTTCATTGATTGAATAGGAAATGATAAAAAAAACATTGTATTCCCTTACAGACCTGAATACATAGTCCATACACATGAAAATAAAATATGATGTAAGTTACTTAGAGGAAGAACTGATTTGAGAAATCTCTGACTCCCAAAAGTACAAAGAGGACATTGACAATGAATTGAAATTTAAACAATGAGCCTTCAGATTCCATTGTTTGATATTCCCGCTAACGGTAGAAAACCCTAGGAAATTTGAAAACTTTGTAGGCCTCGAGTCCTCTCCAAAAGTAAAAAGAGGACATTGACAATGAATTGAAATTTGAACAATGAGACTTCAAATTCCATTGTTTGATCTTCTCGCTAATGGTAGAAAACCTAGGAAATTTGAAAACTTTGTAGGCCCCGATTCCTCTCCATGATCATAGTAAATGGTGGTAGATGTGTTCTTCATGATTCAGATACATTAAAAGCATTTTAATATTTTGTAAATGTCATAGATTTGTTCTTCATGAGCAAAATATTTTAGATTTTTTAGACTGTAGTTGAGATGAAATGTGTCCAGATAGTGGTCTCTTTCAATAAATTTATATAGTGTATTAAAATACATCATAAGAGACCGTTAGGTAAAAATTTTGAACGTAAATTACAGAAAAAATATGTATCAAATTCAACTCTACCTATGCTCACTACCCCTCTCTCCCATCCATCCCATACCTCCTCCTTTTTCTCTCTCCTATTTTATAACAAGTGAGATTTCTCAGTCAAAACCATGAACTAGAATGCAGCACAATGTCTATTTGATGCTCTTATGAATTTAAAATATAAACAATTACAAAATGAACAAGTGATTACCTAATTAAGGATAAGAAATTGAAAATATGAAAAGATATGACAAACTAATCACAATCAAATTTTTTTTTTAACAATTATCTTACTTATATCTATATATATATATATGTAAACATGTTTTTGTAAAATAAACATAAAAAACAAAACAAAAAACATAATATCTACTTAAAAGTTTAGTTACAAATATAAATCTATCCAACATCACCACCATCTTTGAAAAATATTTTTAATATATATCTCAGTATCCCAAAACTAAAGTAAAACTCTAACATAGATTAAATATTTTCAGTGAAAGACAACTTTATTATCAAATAATGAACTATTATGAGAAGTCTAACATAAAACTTATTTAGCATTATTTATTAATTATGTAAATAGCTAATTTCTCTTGTGTCATCTAATTTGAATGTGGAAAATAACTTATTGAAAATTATAATAATAAATAGAAAATTATAATTATAACTAAACGGAGTTTGCAACCATAGTAACCAAGATAGATAATTATGAAAACTAAAACCAAACCAAAAGAGAGTAAAAACACCACACACCATAAAAGGATTAATATGTTTCAAATAAGAATCTAAGTTATAAGAGAACATAACATGATAGCGGAAATGAACAAGTGTTTCCTATTATCTTATAAATAATAGAATCAGAAATAGAATTGAAAACATATATATCTTTGTTTTATGAGGAGGAGGACGAAAACTTACTATATTCATGAAGAAATCCATTTAATGATCGAATGAGCCATCATAGTACTTGATTTTTCATTTATAATTATCTGGTAAAGAATAAACTAGCAATTGCCCCAAAAGGTACAAAGTAAGGCCAATAGGATTTTCAAATTGTGACAATTTCAACAACACATGTACATTTTAAACAACATTTTTAACTTTTAGCATCCAACTATTATCAACCTTTCAAGGGAGAATACAATACCAATTAATAAAAAAAACAATTAAACTAAGTGGGCTTGATTGTGGGAAAAACTCCACAGTTAAGCGCGCTTGAGCCAGAGGAGTTCTGGGATGGGTGACCTCCTGGGAAGTCCTGGTTACCGGGTGCAAGCCCCGAAAGTGATGATTGATGCTATGTGATTCGTTCTCCACTTTTCACTAGTTTCAATCCCACTTCTTCACCCCTGTGAGCATCACCCGAAGCAATGAGTGCTAAGTGAACTATTCAAAAATCATGAGAAATTAGTCAGTTACGACTACCTCTCATGGAAATGGTCATACGTTTGAATGACTTACTTAACGCAGTTGAAATCCCAAAAATGATATCTAATATAATGCACTGCGTAATCCCCCATACTTAAATTCAAAAAGAGTCAAGGGATCTCTACTTGAATGGTTCATGAGGCACAATACTTGCTAAGGTTTTGCAAATGGGGTAGCAAGCTAAGTGGGCTTGATTGTGGGAAACTCCACAGTTAAGCGCGCTTGAGCCAGAGGAGTTCTGGGATGGGTGACCTCCTGGGAAGTCCTGGTTACCGGGTGCAAGCCCCGGAAGTGATGATTGATGCTATGTGATTCGTTCTCCACATTTCACTAGTTTCAATCCCACTTCTTCACCCCTGTGAGCATCACCCGATGCAATGAGTGCTAAGTGAACTATTCAAAAATCATGAGAAATTAGTCAGTTACGACTACCTCTCATGGAAATGGTCATACGTGAATGACTTACTTAACGCAGTTGAATCCCAAAATGATATCTAATAAACTTCTCAAACTACTTTCACTAGTACATGAAAACTCCAATCTTCAAAGTGACTCCAATTTCAACCCGTTAATTGATTAACTTTACAACGAAATTCTATTAGTTAATATGAAAATAGCACAATCAAATTGAGATCTCATATAGTATAACTTTTTTAAATAAGGAAAAAGCTTAACCCATTTACCTAATTGGATCAATGGATAACTATATAAAAATAGATGAATAGAAAGGTTGGGATGAAGAGAGGACTTTTGTCTCTAGATTTATTCAATTTGATGTTGGAGACCGTAAAATAAAAATAAAAATAAAAAAATTAGACAGATATGTACATTCGTTGTTGTCACTATTACTATCTGAATGAGAAACCTTTTGGAAATTTTCATCAATGTCATAGCTATTATCTGAATCAGTACTATGTATAGAAAAACATTCAAATCAGAATCAGTCTGGGAAACTATGTCCTAGTCAGTTGGGTCATAAGAGGATTTAAAATATTCTGCAATCCTTTTCTAGATCCCTTTCTTTCCTTTGTTGGGACACCTGTTAGCCAAATGACCAATCTAACCACAAATAAAGCATTTGCACTGCTTAGCTCGTTTAGACCTTTTCTTGAAAATAAATCTTGATGTTCTGATTGTGGGATATTTTGACTGTATTGCTTTTTCTTAGTAGCAGGTCTCTGCTTACAAGACCACTTACCACTTTGGTCTTTTTGAGAACCCTTTCTTGAGTGGTTCTTATAACACCCAAAATGATATGTTTCAGTAAAGGAGTCAGAATGGTAAGAGTGTGTTGGTGAAGTGCGGCTAGTGACAACATATCTATGGCAATGTGTTGTGCGAACAATGACTTTTGAACTAATTAGGTATTTTGCCTGGCATGGAGGCTATGTAGTGCCTGAGATAAGCCACATTATGGTGATCAGGGATTTTATAATAAAGATTTTGCATTGTGCAATAATATTCTGATAATAAATGTAAATTGTGCAATCTTTGACTCATAAACATTTTGGCATAATGTTCACTGTCAGAGGAAATAACTCCCTGCAATTCATGGGAGAGAGCCATCAAGATAACTTCCAAAGGATCATCATTTTCAAGAATTTTTGTTTGCTCTTCTTTCTTAAGCGTTTCCTACCATAGTCTAGCATTCCCTATTAGGTTCGATGTGATTAATATGACTACCTCTGTCCATGAAGCTTTTGTGTTTGATTTCTTCTGAGAAGCCCATGCATTAATCTGTTGTGGGTGAATTAATGTTTGATCCATGTTTAGACACTCAAAATTGATAAAGAAAGTATTGTTTTGATTTCCAAATTTTGTTTGAACATTCATATCATCTCTAATTTCTACAGAGGAAAGATGTTGAGTCCAAGAAAGGAATGGACTCTTTTTATGATGAGAGCTAACATCACCTTCTGATGTTTTCGCAGCTTTGTTAGAAAAGTTGAAATAAATCGTTCTTTTCTGCTTTGTTGTAGAGTATCCACCTTCATCCCTTGACTAGCTTACCATCTTTATTTCTCTTGTGTAAAATTATGAAATTTTCTTTTTCAAAAGGTTTAATTTTTCTTTTGCTAACTCGGTACCCTTTGCTAAGGCTTCAAATTGACTTTCATCCTTTTCAAAAACTTTGAGAGAGGGACTTGATGAGGTCAGGGAAGCTTTTATCAAGGTGAATTTGTGGCCTTCTTCTTCTATCTCAGAATATCTAAGGGGAGATCTTAATCTACTCATAGTAGTTTCAAAACTTGTGACTACTTTTTTTATTACCCCTAATTGATCATTAATTGCTCTTAATTTACTTTCATGGGTATTTTGGTGAGCATACATTGTATCTATGCTCTGGTGGATTTTTCTGACATGGTATTTTACTTCTACAATGTCTCTTTCCAAATCATCTATGTTTTGGGCCACATAGATAGACATGTAGTTAACATAATTCTGCATTTTTAAGTATTCTACTGGTTCAGGCTTTATGGCTAATCGATAATGCAGAAATTGCGAATCGATCTGGATAGCACCATATCTGAATTTAGGAGTACTATTACTGGGTTTTAGTCTCCTTTCCGGCGAATATGCTTTTGTCCCTATCTTTTCTCTAGGTAGACTAAACATCTTCTAGTCTCAGGCAGGGAACATAATGCATTCAAGACAATTTGAATGTTGTCCTTGGTGTGATGTAGAACTGATGGTTTGGTATTTCTTTTATTAATTTTCCTTTTCATTTTCATGCCAATATACACTATCTGGTAACTAACGATGATTATACCTACTTGAATATATTGACAGTTTGGGTGGTATTTGTACAGAACGAGGGACTTTGACTGACTGACTTCTTGGTAATTTTTTTGTGAAGTAGTTGGTTGTAACCATAAGCTGGTACTACCATTAGGGTTTGGAACTAACTTTAATTGATTTGGAGATGAAAGTTTGCTAGGCGTGGATACTTTTGAGACATTGAAGTATACTCACTATTCCATTTAGATGGCAGACTTAGTTCACAAAATCCTACTTGCAATGGAGTAGTATTACTGGGTCCAATAATGACACCTTCTTTTAATTCTTGTTGTGATAGATTGGGATGTAGTGGAGGCATAGTAGAGGAGACAAATCTAATGCATACATTAGATTGGAGTTGTGCTATTTGTGTATGAGGGGTGGTATCATATCCATGGAACTGTATGTAAGATTGGAGAAATTCATTAATATGTGGATTTGTAAGCAACACTTGGTATCTTGGGATGACTGAAGACCAAATAGGACCATTATTTAAGGGACTTTGGAATCCTCCTATCAATGCGTCTTCAAACTTATTATGTCTGGTATCAAGAGTACAAGTTAGACATGAGTTATCTAACCTTGGTCATACAAGAGGATTAATCCCAAATTGTATGAGTTTGGTATGTATGTTTTTGTAATCATGACTCAGACCCAATTCAAGAATTTATGTTTGCTCTTCTTTCTTAAGCGTTTCCTACCATAGTCTAGCATTCCCTATTAGGTTCCATGTGATTAATATGACTACCTCTTTCCATGAAGCTTTTGTGTTTGATTTCTTCTGAGAAGCCCATGCATTAATCTGTTGTGGGTGAATTAATGTTTGATCCATGTTTAGACACTCAAAATTGATAAAGAAAGTATTGTTTTGATTTCCAAATTTTGTTTGAACATTCATATCATCTCTAATTTCTACAGAGGAAAGATGTTGAGTCTAAGAAATGAATGGACTCTTTTTATGATGAGAGCTAACACCACCTTCTGATTTCTTTGCAGCTTTGTTAGAAAAGTTGAAAGAAATTGTTCTTTTCTGCTTTTTTGTAGAGTATCCACCTTCATCCCTTGACTAGCTTGCCATCTTTATTTCTCTTGTGTAAAATTATGAAATTTTCTTTTTCAAAAGGTTTAATTTTTCTTGTGCTAACTCGGTACCCTTTGCTAAGGCTTCAAATTGACTTTCATCCTTTTCAAAAACTTTGAGAGAGGGACTTGATGAGGTCAGGGAAGCTTTTATCAAGGTGAATTTGTGGCCTTCTTCTTCTATCTCAGAATATCTAGGGGGAGATCTTAATCTACTCATAGTAGTTTCAAAACTTGTGACTACTTTTTTTATTACCCCTAATTGATCATTAATTGCTCTTAATTTACTTTCATGGGTATTTTGGTGAGCATACATTGTATCTATGCTCTGGTGGATTTTTCTGACATGGTCTTTTACTTCTACAATGTCTCTTTCCAAATCATATATGTTTTGGGCCACATAGATAGACATGTAGTTAACATAATTCTGCATTTTTAAGTATTCTACTGGTTCAGGCTTTGTGGCTAATCGATAATGCAGAAATTGCAAATCGATCTGGATAGCACCATATCTGAATTTAGGAGTACTATTACTGGGTTTCAGTCTCCTTTCCGGCGAATATGCTTTTGTGCCTATCTTTTCTCTAGGTAGACTAAACATTTTCTAGTCTCAGACAGGGAACATAATGCATTCAAGACAGTTTGAATGTTGTCCTTGGTGTGATGTAGAACTGATGGTTTGGTATTTCTTTTATTAATTTTCCTTTTCATTTTCATGCCAATATACACTATCTGGTAACTAACGATGATTATAGCTACTTGAATATATTGACAGTTTGGGTGGTATTTGTACAGAACAAGGGACTCTGACTGACTGACTTCTTGGTAATTTTTTTGTGAAGTAGTTGGTTGTAACCATAATTTGGTACTACCATTAGGGTTTGGAACTAACTTTAATTGATTTGGAGATGAAAGTTTGCTAGGCGTGGATACTTTTGAGACATCGAAGTATACTCACTATTCCATTTAGATGGCAGACTTAGTTCACAAAATCCTACTTGCAATGGAGTAGTATTACTGGGACCAATAATGACACCTTCTTTTAATTCTTGTTGTGATAGATTGGTATGTAGTGGAGGCATAATAGAGGAGACAAATCTAATGCATACATTAGATTGGAGTTGTGCTATTTATGTATGAGGGGTGGTATCATATCCATGGAACTGTATGTAAGATTGGAGAAACTCATTAATATGTGGATTTGTAAGCAACACTTGGTATCTTGGGATGACTGAAGACCAAATAGGACCATTATTTAAGGGACTTTGGAATCCTCCTATCAATGCGTCTTCAAACTTATTATGTCTGGTATCAAGAGTACAAGTTAGACATGAGTTATCTAACCTTGGTCATACAAGAGGATTAATCACAAATTGTATGAGTTTGGTATGTATGTTTTTGTAATCATGACTCAGACCCAATTCTACATCTTCCTTTCTAATGAGAGGAATTTGAGATACACTCTGACCAATAGAAACAAGAACATTTACAGAGGAAAATCTAAACAGTGTAGCAGCGCGGAAATGAAAACTAGGAGTTTATATATTTTTTCCATCTCAATGTTTGGTAGTTCCAAATTATGTTGTGGATTAAATTCCTTCTCTACAACTCTAGTATCAAACAAAACATCTGTATTTTTTTTGTTCAAAAAAATTGTAAGCCATGCCCATTTTTTCTCATGTGCTACTTTACGAGATTCAGTAGAGAAATTAGAATTTTGCCTAGCATCCATACTGATGAAGATAAAAGGATTAAAAGTAGCTGACAAATTGTAGATTTTCAATGACGGGTCATGCCCTACGCCCAACAACACCTTTCCTCAGCAACAATGGGAATTATTGCAGCAGCCACCTTCAGCTTTTGCTTATAACAGATATGTTTCTCCCTTCTACCTTGAACATAATGGATAAAATGGCTCTGATACCAATTAATATGAACTCTACGCACTCACGCACTCAAAGGTCATAGAACACAGAATTAATATGCACTCACGCACTCAAAGATCACAGAACAAAGAATTCAAAGATCACAGAACACAGAATGCAGATGTTTTGAACTTAAAACTCAAAAACAACTTCTTTCATATTATAGAAAAACTCGAAAGTTTACAAGTGTCTTGTGCTGAGGCTCATGCTTCCTTATATATGCTGGACCCTCGAGGTGTTGCTCCAACTTTGGAATCTTTCCCCTCCCCTAAGAGATTTTCATATCACATAAAATCTTAATGATATGATACAAAGTGGAGGTTCTGACTAGGGGAATCCACGACAACCATAATGCATGCACTAAAAGGTCATATACACTAGATGTTTCTTCACAGAAGAAATCATATATGTACTAAAAGTTGATACACAGTGGATATTCCAATATCTTGAAACCTAGGAAAGAAGAACTAAGTACAATGATTATTGACATTGCATCTTTAATGACATTATATGTATATGTATATATACACACACATTATTTTTTCCCAATTTTCTAGCGAACACAAACCAATTCAACAACATTCTTTCAAGGAACCAAAATTGACGTAGATTGCTTACCATAGGCGAAATCATTTTGATTCAAAGTAGGATTCTCAAAAACCTTCATGATGTTCAATTTGGTGCCACAAAAGGGAATACAAATGGTGCGAATTTTTAGTGAAGAGGGAAAGTTGAATAACATGAGACAATTAATACAACCTCACATTGAAATGACTTATGAGTACTTTTAGTTGCCAAGAGCCTTAAAGTAATGTTTTGACTAGATCCCAAAGAATGAATATTTTCATCTCCCTTTTCATCCATTAAATAGAACCAATTATTCTATGAATGGAAAGGGATTGGAAGGGAATCCACATGCACCCAATCTACTTGTCATATAATTTTTTTCTTTTTCCTTCGTTTAATGATTATTTATTCCTTGTTATTTTTATTAACTTTATTTATTCTTTAAAATATATATATGAAACTCCACTTTATTATTTGTTATTATTTTATTATTTATCTTACTTTAAATATTATTAGGAAATTTATGGCAACAATATAGTCATAAATCAAATGCTGAACAACTATAATTTAGTCAAACTACTAAATAATTCCAATATAATAAAGTGAAACTTTACATTATTTTATATTTTTATAAAAAATTTAATTAACATTTATCTCTAATATTATTTCCCCTAAAATTAAACATATCCTTGTAACTTTAATATAATATTTATGATACAATAACTACATAACTTTATAAATCAATTTTTTCCAACGACGAGACTGGAAAGTTTTGTAGGCACTATCAAATATACCTCAGAGTGGTTTCCAACTCCAATTATAGACCGGAAGTTACAACACTTCCCTGAGACAAAATAATAATTATTCGTACATCTATAAGCACTCCTCTAGCCCGCTTTAGTCTACTGATTAAACCGTAATGGCATTCTAATATGTACCATATGTACTGAATGATACATAGTACTATAACTAAATGAAATATCATGTTATTAATGATACATACTCACACCTATCTTCACAATTTTAAAGGACCCGCTATTCGTAATCTTTATAGACTTCATGATGATCAATTGATAACTTTTGTGTCACAAGTGTAGATCATTATTTGTGAATGCAATGCAGAGAATAAGAATATAAATGCAAAGCATTCATTCACACAACTCTGAACGAATAGATGGAACCAAGGAAGTGTATATATAGTTATAGAGACAGAGGTTGGCGAAGGGAGCAAATGATCCATGTACTAAAACTTTCCCCATAAGTTGTGATGATTGGTCACAAATCAAGCTTTTAATATTCATTTGAGGAAGAATACAATGGGTTCACGTAGGTTTTCCAAGAGGCCATTTCGCTATATGTGATAAAGCAGTTTTTTGTTCAATCATATTTTCATTCTTCATTCTAACTCCACGTGCTAATATCCTTTGGAGTGGCATAACATGTGTTTACATCTTCTATATGGGTTGCAATTCAAGGAACAAAAAATATATTTAAGAAAAGATTGGATTTTAAGTTTTTCTAACAAAATATCTAAATAAATAACTACAAATATAATCCGGATCAATTATGTTGGTTGGCTTAAAACATCCCCACAAAAATTACTACGTATACCAAAAAAGAAGCTAACCAAATTCAAACAAATAAACCTTAACTTTTGAAATAACAATTTATTTATTTATATATAATATATACATATTTTTTTTCCAGATTAATAATTAAAGAAAATGAAGATTTAATTTAAATAAATAGGTTTGTACTTTTATAAACTTTTTCAAATTATAGTTTTATTAAATTGATTTAGAATTCTTGATAAATGACAAAATGGATTATGGAAGTTGTTTTCAAATTTTAGTTGAATTAAAAAAAATCTAAATAAATAAATTTGAAAAATGAATAAATAGTAAATTATTTATTTTATTCATAATTTGTTAAAAATGAAGATAAATAACATATGTTATAAAATATTCCTCAAATAAAAAAAAAATGACTCAATACAAATATATTTTGTTTTTCTAATTAACTAAAATATTGTAAACATATTTTAAACCCTAAAATTTAATTACTACACAATTATGTTTTTTATATTACAATGACAAATAAAGAAATAAATAAAAAATAAATTATATTAACATATTTTAATATATTAATTCTGAAATTAAAATATTTTTAATATTATTATTCTGAATTTAAAATATTAATTTTTAATTAAATTAATACCATTAACTCTTACTTATTATAAATAATAACCTATTATAATCCAACGAAGACAACAATAGCTATTATGTAACTGGTTATTTATTGGATTAAATTATAATATTATATATATATATAACATAAAATGATTTATATTAATATAAAAAAATTTAAAATAAATAAAAAAAATAATTAAATTAAAATTTCTGAATCGAGAATGAATAGAGGTTCTAGGGTTCAACAACAAAGGAGACAGGGTTAATAGGCAACCATAACAGTGCAGGGAGGAGGGAGCTCCACTCCCTCTTTCAGCAATGTGGTTTCAAATAGAGGTAGAGCAAGGAACAGGAACAAACCTCCACACTCCTTGGAGGACAAGGCGAGAATTCCTAAAACCCAAAAGGAGGATGGCAATAAAACCCATGCAGAGCAAGGGACCAATGAGGAAGACTGACAGGAGGATAAAGCGGAAGACAATGGTCAGGGAACAGAAAACAGAACCAAGATGGGGTCTTGCAAACCCAAGACCAACACTAAGCCGTGGATTACACTGAATGATCCCGCTCTTCAAGCGCACGGGGATCATATGACAAACTATGTTATCATATGCAAGTCTATGGGAATCTAGCCGATAGAAAAAGCATTATACACTTGGATAAAATACAACTGGAAACCAAAACGAGAGTTAAATATACATCTTGGATCCAAATTTTTTTTACAGTGGTGTTCACGAACATGGAGGACCATACTTCTATGCGGCCACTGGTCTCTATATGCACCCATGAACGATGAACTTTGCGCTGGAGTGAGAAACTTTCACATCGGTACCGATATGGATTAGACTCTATTCCTTACCCTTAGATTATTGGATGCCAAAGTCTTTAGAAGCAATAGGCAATAAATTAGGTCATTTTTTAAAGATTTCAGAAGCAAAGTATACCTCCTATGCCTGTACATGTTTGGAAATGGACCTTTATGGAGCTCTTCCAGATGAGGTCATCCTTGAAGTCTATGATGAGGAATGGTTTCAGGTAGTTGATTATGAGCACATCCCTTTCAAATGCCGCAAATGTCATGAGCATGGACACCTTTTCAGAGATTGTGCTCTTAACAAAAGGGAGGAATACCAAAACACTAGCAAAAGGAAAGACCATATGGGTTTTACTAAAGTGGGAGGGAAAGGTAAAGGAGGGGGAAGGAAGACACAAAAGAACCCTAATGATAACAAACCAAACAGTCACAATAGGTTTGAGATCTTAGAAGAATAAGAAGAAGATAAGGAAATCAAATGCAAACAGAGAATCAGACGGAAAGAGGGAAAGGAAAAGAGACAAGTATGGAGTTCACACAGGAATAGAATGAACACATAACAGACCCATTGAGTACCATGGAAATAGAAAAAGACCATGAAATGACTCAAAGTGAAAGTGGTACAGAGGAGTAAGACTTATGGGAGATCCTGGAAAGGGAGAACTTGGAGTTAGAAATGTTTCTAGAACAAGGAGGAAGCATGGGTATCAACTCCATACCACAGGAGGAAGTTGACAAGGTTTAGCAAATATTCCTCAACAAGTCACACCAAGCAGCTGTAGGAGTAAAAAGAGGACATGACAATCAGAAAAACAAAGGGGTTTCCTCACCAGGATTAACAGTGGGAAAATTAACGAAAAACCCAAGCAGAAAGAGAGGAAGAAAGAGACATAAAGAATTGCTACTAGAATGTGGAAAACTCATTATTGACTCAGGAAGGATGAAAGACCTGTCTAGTTACTCCTTCAAAACCCCACCTCAATGAAAATCACAAACTGGAACATTAGAGGACTAGGGAGCAGAAGGAAACAGAGGAATCTAAGCAATAGGATCAGAGAGGAGAAATCTGACATAGTGTTCATACAGGAAACAAAATGGTCTGTGGAGAAGATCAGAGAAAAACAAAACAAATGGTTAAATAGATATGGATATCTTGAGGTCAAGGCAAATAAATTGGCTAGTGGCATTCTCACTCTATGGGATCATCATAAATTTGGTATACAAGATGCGGAGGCATCCAGACATCAACTTTCCTTGATCATCCAACCTGTGGGTTATAGGCAGTGTTATATGATCACCAATGTCTTTGATCCCCAACCAGTGGAGGACAAACTTTGGCTCCTTACTACACTGGAAGATATGAAGAAGAGACACCCAGCTTTACCCTAGATTCTAGGGGGAGATTTTAACATGATAAAATCTCTCACGGAGAAAAAAGGGGAACTAGAACACTTGGTCGGGAGTCAGTTGCCTTCAAGAACTTCCTCACTAACATGAAACTGGTGGATATGGACACTAGCAATGGAATTTTCACTTGGAATAACAAAGGGGGGGCTCTAACCAAGTAGCCTCAAAGTTAGACATATTCATTATTTCAGAGGAACTTCTACTCATGGGAAGAAGTCTAGCAGCGTTCATCCTACCTTTTGGTGGTTCTGACCATTGGCCCATCCAATTGGAGGCTTCTCTAATTGGAAAACCTAGGAACAACCCCTTTAGGTTTGAGAA
>APFE030550129.1:89588-100037 GCA_000404065.3 Pinus taeda | reverse complement strand
GGGGGTAATATGGGGTACCGAGGGAGGTACCCAAGGTAATAATTTAATAATGGGATGGGCCATAGTAATAAATAACGTGGTTAACCCATATCATGTAAGGGACAACAAGTAGTTAATAATAATGTAAGGGGCCCATGGTATTAGTTGATGGTATGAGGAAACCATGGTAATGATGCATGGTATTGTATGTATGAGGCCTATATAGAGGCTAGAGACTCCACATGGAGAGATATGAAGAGAAGTATTCTTGTATGCACATGCATATGGCTTGTGGAGGGTTCTCCTTCCTTAAGGAGTGATTGTATGGTGTTGCCCTACCATAAGGGTTTGATCAATAAAGAATTATTTCATATTATTTCTGGGTTTATTTGCATTATCTTATATTTTCTTATCAGATCTATAATATACTTTTGGATCAGATCTACAACAAGTGGTATCCTTTCTTGGGCACAAAAGTGGAGATTTTTTTTTACTTTTTGCAGGATTTCAAGGGCGGCGAGTTTGCAGATCAGATCTGTATGTTTTGGTTCAAGATCTGAAAAATCTGATTGCAGATCTATATTCCTTGTGAAAAAATAGCCGATTTCAAAAAAAAAAAAATCGGTCAAATCAGAGTCCGGATGAAGGAGATATCACTGATCTAAAAATCAGTAAGGTTGGGGACAATTTTTCGGGGCAGCGAATTTGCGGCGCAGATCTAGACGTCCTGGTGCATTATCTACAAGGTCTAATTGTAGATCTGGAATCTTTGTGAAAAAGCACCTAAATTCAAAAAACAAATCAGTCGAATCGGAGTCCGGATGAGGGAGATATCGCTGATTTAAAATCGGCTCCTTTTGCAGAAATTTGGGTGACGGCGGGAGAGTAGCAACGCGGATCTAAAATTCCAGTGTCTGAATCAGGATTTATACCACATGGGCAGATGCAGAGTGGTTGTTCCTTTTCTAAAAACAGGTTATAATAGGATTCTGAGCAATATTGACGGATTGTGACCATTTCAAATTTTCACCAATATTTATGGGATGGCGGGCCTAGATCGGAATTCGAGGACTTGTATAAATTTGACGGCTCTCACCCAGCCAAATGGCTAGCACAAATGGACAAATATTTCAAAGTGAATCACATCAAGATGATGGACTAAGCTGAAAGTGGGACAATGTACTTAGACAATGAAAGAGGGCAATGGCGGAAAGACATCAACGTCGCAAAGGACCTTGACTTGGGACAAATTCACAAAAGCTCTTATAGACCACTTTGACCATAAAGCAAATCTTGTGGATAAGCACACACAGACAGCCACACAGCCTAGAAAACCTGTTATTTTTACAGGAAAGAAGGAAACCAAGGAACCAAAAGGGTTATTTTTGGCTGGTATCTCGGTATTGCAGGTTCATGGATTGATTCAGAAGGAGAAAATCATTATGTCTATCAATCCGAGTTGCAAACAAAATCTTATAAATGTCAACTTGGCAAAGAAATTGCAAGTCCCAGCAAAACAAATTGAACATACACAGGTTGATAATGAGGATGTTCAAGTGTATAAGGATTTGAAAATTTCTATGGATAAATATGTGTTGCATGGTGATTTTTATGCTTCAGATATGGATAATATGGATGTTGTTTTGGGATATCCTTGGATGGAATCCATGGGTACTATCAATATTAATGTGCAGAAAAAATTCCTAAAGCTATGGTATAAAAAGAAGAAAATTACATTACAGGATATTTCCATCCATAAACAGGTAGAGCACATGGAGGCTGAAGCAGAAGATGTTCAAGGGACTGACATATCAGATGATGAGCCTTTGATGATCGACAATCAAACCCAAACAGAGGCTGCAGAAGAAAAGGTTACAGGTGATGATACATTAGAGGAGGGCTCAGTGGTTGAAGTCATATTGAAAAAGAAGACACCACAACGGGCACCACAGCAGGGTGAAGTCAAGCAAAAGCCATTGTGGGTTAAAACTTCAACATATCATCACCCACATCACCCCGCAAGACAACCATCATGGAAACCAAGTAGTCACATGATGGATAGAAAGGAGAGACGATCCACCTACTACACATCAACACAGAAGAGCTACCACGTTCAACTTCCATCTCAAGCGAGCGAGGCACCAGCGAGATTGAGGGTTCACCTTTCTCTTGGATGGTTAGATGCACGTGCATGGTACCAGTGGACTACTCTTTTGAGTAGATCTTATTATTTGTGTTCTTCCCATGTTTCGGGGACGAAACATGCTAAAGGGGGTGGAATGTTATATACCTAGAGGGGGTAATATGGGGTACCGAGGGAGGTACCCAAGGTAATAATGTAATAATGGGATGGGCCATAGTAATAAATAAGGTGGTTAACCCATGTCATGTAAGGGACCACAAGTAGTTAATAATAATGTAAGGGGCCCATGGTATTAGTTGATGGTATGAGGAAACCATGGTAATGATGCATGGTATTGTATGTATGAGGCCTATATAGAGGCTAGAGACTCCACATGGAGAGATATGAAGAGAAGTATTCTTGTATGAACAGGCATATGGCTTGTGGAGGATTCTCTTTCCTTAAGGAGTGAATGTATGGTGTTGCCCTACCTTAAGGGTTTGATAATAAAGAAGCGTTTCTATCTATTTTGATCTTGCTATTTATTGGGTTATTTCTATTATCATAATATTTCCGGTTTAGATATACAACAAAGAGAAATACCAAACAATTTTATTTGCAAGAGTATTCGAACTAGTACACTTTAAGAAAAATTCCTTCAAATATACACAATACATATCATGAGTGAAAATCATTAACAAAATCTTAACAAACTCCCTTGAACTTGGTAGGTCCTTGACAACAATTTTTCAACATGCTCCCCCTTTTCCATTCATCAAAACACCACCAAACATTGTAGGTCATTTATGGCAAATCCATAAGAAAAACATCATCACTTGGTGATCAACACCACCAAATGTTGTTGCCAAACATGACAACTTCAATTGCATAACTTGATCAATCTCCATTTTTTATGTTGTTTTTCTCACTCTCCCTTTTTTCTATTTTTTTTTCTCGCTATCATTATTTAAAATTGAGAATTCAAAATTTGCCTTCACTCCCCCTAAAAATATTTATATCAATAACCACAAGGTATCTCATCATGCCAATTGTTTTCTCATTCTCCCCCTTTGGCATCAATGCCAAAGAGATTTGTTGGGTTGTGTTATATTCTTTCCACGTCTAGCCCATGTAGTTAACAGGGGGGTTAGAGGGGGGGTAGAGTCCCCCTTCGCTGCGCCGATTGTGTAGTGGAGGGGTGGTCATAGGGGGTTTGAGGCATACCTGTAACCGCACTTTATGGGGTCCGGTGCAGCGCCTCAGAAAATTTTGGTTTTGGACCCTATGTTAGGTTGGGTAGACCCACCTATGTTTTTTTGCATGATTTTTGCACATGCTTTTTGGATGTGATGGTTTTTGGTCCATGGTATTGGATGCAATGGTTTTCGGTCCATGTTATTGAATGCTTCGACATGTATCAATATGTATTGTAAAATTGAAAGGAACATAATGAAAAATCAAGCTGGTAGTCCCGGTTTTGGGATCTAGGGGAAATCTCTGTGTATATGTGTTTTATGTGTTATTCTCTCTCATTGAATATTTTCTATGTTTTAGAATTCGTATGCAGGTAATTTTTGTATGGGGTTAAAACCTACATTTCATATCGGAGCAGTTTTGGCTTCAAGGGGATGCCTTTGTTGCTAAGGGGTTTCGCTCGTGCCTGTGGTAGACCCTGTTCATTAGGAGATCTGTGAGATCGATTCTGGTGGTGAAAGAAGATGGCGAGAAGTGGAAAGATAGAGATAGAGAAATTGAATGGTCAGAGTTTTGAGTTGTGGAAACTCAAGATGGAGGATCTGTTGGTGGATAAAGATCAGTAGATCATGTTAGATTCAGGTACTAAACCAATGGGAGTGTCCGATGAAGAATGGAATAAGTTGGATCGGAATACAAAGAGCAAAATACGATTGTGTGTCTTAGATTCAGTATTGTTGAATGTATCAGGGGAAGCTACAGTGAAGTCCTTGTGGGACAAGTTAGGGACTTTGTACCAATCTAAGTCTTTAGTGAATAAACTGTTCCTGCCGAAAAATCTATATAACCTAAGGATGAAAGATGGAGACTCGATGACAGAGAATTTGAACACATTTAATACTTTGGTAAGTCAGTTAGTGTCTATTGATATTGAAATTTTAGATGAAGATAAGTGCATCACTTTGTTGTGTTCTCTACTAGATTCGTGGGATAGTCTGGTTATTGCAATAGGTAGCAATGCAATTGCCTTGTATTTTGATGAAATAGACTCGTCCTTGCTAACAGAGGAGATGAGATGGAAAAATATGGAAAGCTAGAATGGTGATGCCTTGTCTGTACTAGGACGGTCCTAGAATAGAATCAAAAATAAGTCATTGAGTGGGAGATCTAAATCTAGAGGGAGATCTAAGTCACTAGGAAAACCTGTAAAGGTGGTGTGCTGGAAATGTGGAAAGGAAGGGCACTACAAAAGGGATTGTAAATCTAAAGCTTCTCATAAAGGAAAGAGATCTGATGATGCTCCTTCTACAGAGGCAAAAACCACCTCAGATGAAGGTGGGGATGTGTACTTAGCTTCTTCAAGCACACATGTAGATCATGAGGCATTGTTGATTGACTCAGGTGCATCCTTTCACTTCACTCCCCATAGAGAGTGGTTCTGCGAGTATGATAAATAGGATGGTGGTGATGTCTTCTTACGGGATGATAGGGAGTTTAGAATCGTTGGTCGTGGAAAGGTAAAGTTGAAGTTTCAAGGCGGAAGGGTTAGAACACTTCCAGGTGTTCTACATATTCTTGCATTAGCCAGAAATTTGATTTCTATAAGCAAGTTGGATGATGCAGGTGTAAAATAGTGTTTGATAAGGATACCTGCAAGATGGTTCAAGCAGCACTGGTATTGATGCAGGGAGTTCAGACTAGAACTTTGTACAAGCTGCAAGGTAGCATTGTTGTTGATGGGTGCAATAGTTCTATGGTTCCTGAAAGTGGAGCGGAAAATCTAGTGGTCTCTAGAGAGAAGACCATGCTTTGGCATCAAAGGCTTGGGCATATAGGAGAGAAGGGCCTTCGAATACTTCATGTTAAAGGTATGGTAGAACGTATGAGTAATAGCTCTCTGGATTTTGATTTTTGTGAAAAATGTGTATATGGAAATCAGAATCGGGTGAGTTTCCCCTCTGGTAGTAAGAGGGTGAAACAAATATTAGAACTTGTGCAAAGTGATGTGTTTGGACCAGTGAAGGTTCCATCACTGGGTAAGTCTGTGTACTATGTATCATTTATAGATGACTTCTCAAGGAATACATGGATATATTTCCTTAAGAAGAAATTTGAAGCCTTTGAAAAGTTTAAAGAATTCAATGCTCTCGTGCAAAATTGGATAGAGGAAAAGATAAAGGTGCTGAGGACAGATAATGGTGGAGAGTTTTGCAACAAGGAATTTGAAGAATTCTGTAAGAAGTGTGGTATAGCACGACAAAAGACAACTCCATATACACGTTTGCAAAATGGAGTAACAGAAAGAATGAATAATACGTTGATGGAAAGGGCAAGAAGCATGCTCAGTGATGCTGGGTTAGGACTGGAATTCTAGGCAGAGGCAGTGCATACTACATGTTACCTAGTCAACAGGTCACCTTCATCATTGTTGGAGGATAAGATTCAACAAAGGTATGGACTGGTAAGAAACTGTTGGGTCCCTATAATACTAGTGATTACCCCATTACTATTGTAGTTGTACCCCTTATTAATATTGTTGTGCCCCTATTGTCCCCATATTGTTATTACTGTGCCCCATAGAATCCCTGTATTGTTATTTTTGTGGCTTTATATTATTATTGTTAGGTCAGCTCAGTAATATTGTGACTCGTTAGACTCCTGTATATAGAAAGGAGGTTTTGTCATTTGTATCATCCAAAAATTTTTCATTTATGTAATGTAAATGAGATTTCCCCCTCTAAGAGGCTGAATTCTAAGGCGTTGATCTATCATTTCTATCTTTCTTGAAGCTGGTTTCATAACATTTGGTATCAGAGCTTTGGATTCTAGGGTTTCGCTGCTCCAAACAGGTCATCGTGGCATTTTCGCTATAATGTTTTATGTTCAATGTTTCAGAAGCTAAAAAAAAACCCATTTGAGAAGAGATCACGCTAAATCTTAGGTATGAATTTCAGAACCTTTCGTGCTATATTTGTGGAGATATGATCTAAGTAAGTTAGTCTTCTTGCAGACTACGGAATTACATTCCAAACAGGTGACCTAGGGAAAATCGTCATAATTTTTTCTCTGAGCATCGGATTGAAATTTTGTAAGAAGGCACAGAAAGTGGACGGATGGTAGTTTCTTGTATTCATTTTTTTAGAGCCAATGGTTGAAACAGTGACTCGTGGTATGTTTTGCTGTATTGAACTAGTCTATAAGCAGGTCACTGTGGGAGATTTTTCATAACTCTTCATTGGAGAATCCAATTTGGATAAGACTGGTGGCATTGGAAAGAGGACATAGAGGGCTACTACAAGTTGCAATTTTAGACCTAGATGATTCGAAAGTATAGAGATACATCAGAGGCAATATCAAGCTCCTACAAAGTGAAAAAAGGTGTATAGATTCTTTTAAATTTTTGCTTAAGATTGGTTTGAAAATTTATTTTGAAGGAATTCAAAGGGCATAGTAGAGAATTATTATCGGTCACTGATGCCCCGAGGAAAGAAAATGCAAACACCTGGTAAGGAACCTGAAATCTCTAACATGCCTCATGAAGAAGAGGAAGAAATGCTACATGATATATCAAAATTACAAGAACAAGTGCAACAAATGTCACACTCACAAAAGCTAACCGAAGCTAAAATAAATGGTGTGAAATCTAAGATAAAGGGCATGGACGGTAATATGGATGATTTGAAGATAGATTTGAAGACAGAGTTGAAGATAGACATGGTGGATTTGAAGGCAGATTTGACAAATTTTCTTCAAGAAATACTTACTAATGGTGAAAGGGGAGTAAAGGAAACTCATGATGAAAACAAAGGAAATGTTAATCATGATTTCATAGACTCTAATTTTGGATCGAAGACGCACCATATTCCAAAAATCGATATGAGGAAGTTTGATGGCAAGGACCCGCAACATGGATATTACAGATGGAGCAATTTTTCAATCTCAATAATGTGCAAAACACACAAAAGGTACGTATTGCAATTTTATATTTGGAACCAAATCAGTTTGTATGGTATCAATGGCTTTGCTCTTGTAAACAATTTATCACTTGGGCAATTTTTACGAAATAATTGATAGAACATTATGAGGATACAAAAAGAAACACTTTTTTTAAGCCAATTGATAAGTCTCAAACAAAAGGGTTCAATAATGGAGCACATTGAGGAGTTCCAAAAATTGAACATAAGGGTGAAAAATATTCCAGAGGAGCATAGGATTGATGTGTTCATAGGTTTTTTAAGGGATAATATCCAAGATGGTGTTCGCCTTTGGGAACTCGATTCATTAGAGAAAGCATTCAGGTTAGCAAGAAAAATGGAAAGCAAAATTATGGCAACCAGGAAGCATACCACTCACAACTATAAAGACGGAAGTGTTGTTGTCGCTAGTCTTCCACAACCTGTAATGTTGACACCACAAAAATTGGAAGAAAAAAGAGAAAAAGGGCTTTGTTATAGTTGTGATATCTATTACCGGGAATAGTGTCCACTCGGAGCTGCTATTCCCACTAAGACTGGTAGCTATCTTAGAAACAAACAAGTAAAGTATACTTTTGTTTTCCTTTATGAAAATAGATAAGACTGGAACAAAGGATACCAACCTTAGTCTTGCGCTTGGTTCCTTACTTGATTCCTCTCCTTCCTGATAGATCTTTTCCGCTTCTTCTTCATTTGCCCAGCTTCAAAGAGCACCTGTGGAATCAAAGCAGCATACTACTATCGAAGAACATAGATCTATATTCATAAATAACATAGGACCAGATATGTGTTAACCGTACAAATGCATATATTATCAAACACATAAGAATATGGAGGAAAACTTGAATAGCTTTATTAATATCAAGAAAAGCAAGAGGATTACAACCAATAGCTCTGACCCAACATCATCCTCCAGCAAGAAAGCCATTCTTCACCTCAAGTAAAGCTTAGATCACCCAACACTATGAAGTTTCACCAGAAAACCAACAACACTTCTCTACAAGATACAAGATTCCAGCCTTTGGATCTCTGTGATGAGGGATCCATATATAGATGATTCTAGGGGGGCGAGTCATCTTCTGGGGTTTTGACTAGTGTCTTCTCTCTGATAGTTCTTGATTCCACTTGGAGACTGAGGATCTCTTACTCATCCCTGGTCGAAAACAGAGAGGCAAGTGTTAGAGGGGAAGCTTCTGGAAGATTCCATGATCTTCCACCTCTCAAATTGTCCCTGCCATTTGTCCATTCCAGACCATCGCACCCTACAGAGGGGCCATTCAGTATGCATCGCACCCTTTACATTGGGAAGGTGATATGCATCACACCCTCTGCACTGGGTATTCAGTATCGTCCAGTTTTGACCATTTGTGAACAGTTTTTAGTGGAGAACTTCTGGGAGATGATGTAATCAGCTAACCTTCTTCCTTTAGGCAGTGAAGCAACACTTTTAGGGAATTAGGAGTCCTCAGTTTATGGACATTTATAATTGGGGTTGCAGTGCCCAAAAATGTCTATAACAGTTTCCCCTTAAAGCATGAGGTTGTTAATCTTTTGATGTCGGGTGAAATGCTTTACCATGAGGATCCAAAGTTTTTTCGAGCTAGAAGGCGACTTGTAATAAGATACAATACAATACATTATCTTCACAACATTTTTCATGATCTAGCTAAGTCTGGCATTCCCATGCTCAGCTTTATAAATTCATTTTCATGTACATAGGACAGACAATCGTCTGTGTTGCAGACTGATGATTCGGACTCATCATCCTTTGATTTGGATGATCATCTGTTCGACAATGATGTACATTTGATGTCTTTATATTCCTGAATATATCGCAGCACGGATGGATGAAACTAGATCCAGGGTCTTCAAAACTCGTTCAATCTTCACTCAGAGTACAAGTCGATCCATGTGAAAAAATGTTCTGGAGTCGAACATGGAAAGACATCGCCTGATTACCAGCCAATGATGTAAGTTGTTAACAGGCATGAGAGGAATCACAAATAATGAAAATGACCCTCAAGGTACTACTGTATAATTCGCATGGTGTGAAAAAGGGCTTGGCGTCGAACACCACGCAAAATCTCTCGATCGAAGGCCATTAATGTAAACCTGTCACCGAAAGTTAGAAACTTGCCATTGAGGCATGCAAGCTTCAAAGTACTGAAAGAGTTGTTCCTAGGTCGACTTCTTGGATAATGAGCTGATGTCGACAAGAAGTGACCCATCTTAGGAGGGCCTTAATGAATCCCACATCTACGACATGGAATGAAGCAAATAATTTTGGAGGTGGAAACGATCTGATGATACAGTGTTCAGGGTGGCGGTCATGAAAGAATGGACCATGAATGTATTGCAGCAAGTGAGACACAGGTGAATTCTCTGAATGACTTATCTTGAACATATCAGTGACACTGACGATGGATTGGTAGCATTAACCCCAAAGATGGATGGTGTGATGGACCAATGGTAATGTGACCATTGAATGGAACAACCCAACCCGGCTCGGATGCGGAGAGAAAGTGTCATGTTCAAGAGCGACTTACTACCAATAAAGTTTTCTCAATTTTTCTTCCCAATTTTCCCCAGTCATTGCTGACCAGTACCTCTTTATTTTTTTCAAGCTTGAGGAGGATAACATATGTTTGTTCTATAATCTTCCCTTCGGGCGAACCTGTCATTATGTTTTAACGAGCCTAGCGACAGTGAAACTCGTTGTCGTTCATTTGGACGAGTTTGTCGCTATTCTGTTTTAATGAGTTTAATGACAAAGATAACTCAGTCCTTTTCAATTTTAGAGAGTCTAAAAGGGATGGAAAGGAAACTCTGAAGATTCTTTTTCGTCATATAATCCCTTAAGTCCAAAAAAGCGTAAAATAATACGAAAGGGATGAATTTTCGATTGTTTTAACGAGCCGAACAAGACAAGCACTTGATCTTTTTGTGTAATAATCCCTCAAGTCCAAAAAGATTAAAATATAGAGGAGGGATAGCACTTCCGATGAATTTAACAATCTGGATAGGCTAATTGCTCGGCAATCCTTTCATATTTTATGAGTCAGTTGAAAAGAACTTAAAGGAGACTCGTTTTTCGAGGAACGAGTGATGATTTCGGGTAGCAGCTGATTCCAAGTAAGGTTTGGAATTTTCCAATCATGGCAGTGTCACAAGGATGGCTAA
>APFE030550129.1:31637-61374 GCA_000404065.3 Pinus taeda | reverse complement strand
CATGGATATTACAGATGGAGCAATTCTTCGATCTCAATAATGTGAAAAACACACAAAAGTTACGTATGGAAACTTTATATTTGGAACCAAATCAGTTTGTATGGTATCAATGGCTTTGCTCTCGTAAACAATTTATCACTTGGGCAATTTTTACGGAAGAATTGTTAGCACATTATGAGGATACAAAAAGCAACACTTTTTTTAGCCAATTGATAAGTCTCCTCAAACAAAAGGGTTCAATAATGGAGCACATTGAGGAGTTCCAAAAATTGAACATAAGGTTAAAATATATTCCAAAGGAGCATAGGATTGATGTGTTCATAGGGTCTTTAAAGGATAATATCCAACATGATGTTCGCCTTTGGGAACCTGATTCATTAGAGAAGGCATTCAGGTTAGCAAGAAAAATGGAAAGCAAAATTATGGCACCAGGAAGCATACCACTCACAACTATAAAGACGGAAGTGTTGTTGCCCCCTAGTCTTCCACAACTTATAAGGTTGACACCACAACAATTGGAAGACAAAAGAGCAAAAGGGCTTTGTTACAGTTGTGATAACAAATACACTTAAGGTCATAAGTGTGCTGAGAAGAAATTATTCTACATAGATTGTGAAGAGGAAGAAGAAAAGGAGCAAGAAATGTCAAAAGAAGAGGATATACTCCAGGAACAAAGCCTAGATGAAAAACAAATGAATCTGACCATATCTTGTAATGCATTGGCGGGAATTACCACTCCTCAAACCATCAAGATAGAAGGACAAATAAAGAATAAAAAGGTAATAGTGTTGATTGATTCAGGAAGTACCCACAATTTTATTCATTGTAAGGTAGAAAAAAGAATTGAATTGCTTCTTATATCCATCACCAGAGTGTCAAGTGATGGTTGCAAATGGAGGAACAATAAATTGCTCTAGAAGGTGCCATAATATCAAGCTATCCATGGGAGAATATGTATTGACTAACCCAATGCTTTCCATTCCAATGGGAGGTGTTGATGTTCTATTAGGAGTCCAATGGCTACAATCCTTGGGTACAATAACTTTTAATTTTCAAGAACTTTTCATGAAATTTTCTATGGAACGAAAGGAAGTTGAATTAAGGGGTATTTCAGGGAAACTAGGAAAGATAATCAACTCTAACGATATGACAAAGCTTCTAGAAAAGGAACGAAAAGGTGTAATTGCACAATTATGTTCGCTAGATGTTTCCACATTGGAATCATCTATTTCTCCATATATCCAGAAAGTCTTGGACAATCATTCCAAGGTATTTGAGACTCCCAAAGGTCTCCCACATATTCATGATCATGATCATGCTATTCATCTGATTCCAGGAAGTGTTCCTCCAAACATCAGGCCGTACAAATATCCCTATGCCCAAAAGAGTGAAATTGAACATATGGTTGTAGAAATGCTAGAGGTTGGGATAATTAAATCGAGTGAAAGTTCTTTCTCTGCTCTAGTAGTATTGTTGCACAAGAAGGATGGATCATGGTGCATGTGTCTGGATTATAGGGAGATCAACAAGCTCACTATTAAAGATAAGTTTCCCATTCCTGTCATTGATGAATTAATGGATGAATTGTATGGATCAATCTACTTCACCAAGTTGGATCTTCGTTCAAGATATCATCAAATCAGAATGAAGACTGAAGACATTCTAAAAACGACTTTTAGGACTCATGAGGGTCATTATGAATTCTTGGTCATGCCTTTTGGCCTTACCAATGCACCCTCAACATTTCAAGGTGAATTCAATTTTCAAACCATTCCTTAGAAAATTTGTGTTAGTATTTTTTGATGATATACTAATCTACAACAAGTCTTGGAAGGATCATGTTGAACAGGTTGACAGGGTGCTACAACTATTGGAGGAGAAACAATTATATGCAAAAGATCCAAATGTTTCTTTGGAGTACAAGAGGTGGAATATCTGGGTCATATTGTATCTCATGAAGGAGTTAAGGTAGACCCTAGCAAAATTAAAGCCATTAAGGAATGGAAAATCCCCACATCCATAAAGCATCTGCGAGGATTTCTCGGGTTGACAAGGTATTATCACAACTTTGTTAAGAATTATGGGAGAATAGCAGCACCTCTAACAACATTATTGAAGAAAGATGCATTTTCATTGACTCCAAAAGCAACAAAGGCCTTCGAACATCTTAAAGAGGCAATCTGCCAAGCACCGGTCTTAGCTACACCAGACTTCACAAAAACCTTTATTGTGGAATGTGATGCTTCAAGAAATGGAATTGGTGCTATTTTAATGCAAGATGAAAGACCCATTACTTTTGAAAGTCGTCCAATCAAGGGAAAGTTTCTACACAAAGCTATTTATGAGAAGGAAATGTTGGCAATACTACTTGCACTTAAGAAATGACATCCCTACCTAATGGGAAGACACTCCAAGGTAAAAATAGATCATGATAGCCTTAAATACTTTTTAGAACAAAGATTATCCTTTGAAGAGCAACAAAAGTGGGTCACAAAGATGTTGGGTTATGACTTTGAAATCATCTACAAAAGAGGGAAGCAAAATGTGGTGGCAGATGCACTCTCAAGAAAAGATGAGGATGTGGAAGCATTGTTGTGCGCCATTTCTATTATCCAACCAGATTAGATAAACACAGCAAGGGAGGAATGGAAGAATGATGAAGAAGTGTGGGCACTTATTCGAAAGTTACAAAAAGATTCCAATACGTCGAATACATTTAGCTGGCAAAATGATTCGTTATGGTACAAGGATCGCTTATACCTCTGTAAGAATTCCTAGCTAAAACAAAAGATTCTTATGGAATTGCACACTTCTCCCTTAGTAGGGCACTTGAGATTTTCAAAAACTTACCACAGGGTTAAGAATGATTTTTTTTGAGATGGCCTTAAATTAGATATTCAAAATTTTGTGGTAGAATGTTTGGTTTGCCAACAAAATAAAGTTGAAACAATTAAGACATCGGGTCTATTACAACCTTTATCGATTCCAAGCCAACGTTGGGAAGAGGTTTCAATGGATTTTATCACAAGTTTACCTAAGTCTGAGGGAAAGAGTGTCATCATGGTGGTAGTTGACAGACTTACCAAGTATGCACACTTTTGTGCATTATCACATCCATTTAAAGCCAGTACAGTTTCTACTGCATTTATGGAAACAATTCAAAAGCTACATGGAAACCAAAGATTATTGTAAGTGACAGAGATCCCTTTTTCACTGGAAATTTTTGGATAGAATTATTTTCTTGTCTTGGTACTCAGTTAGTTCATAGCTCATCTTATCATCCTCAATCTGATGGGCAAACTGAGATAGTAAACAAATGTTTGGAAGGATATCTTCGTTTCTTTGTATCTAATAAACGGACACAATGGGTCAAATGGTTGCCTCTGGCTGAATGGTGGTATAACACTTCCTTCCATACAACAACAAAAATGACCCCGTTTACGACACTTTATGGGTATCAGCCACCATCCATCACATCATATTTAAGAGAAAATTCTAAGGTTCAAGCAGTGCAACATCACATCAAACATCAACAACAAGTCCTCCAACTCTTAAAGGATAACCTCATGTTGGCACAGAATAGAATGAAACAACAGGTAGATCAACATCGCAGTAAAAGAAGTTTTGATGTAGGTGATTTGTGTATTCCTATGGCTACAACCATATAAGAAAATGTCCCTCAAGCAAGCTAAGAAGGATAATAAATTATCACCAAAGTATTATGGTCCATACAAGGTGTTGCAAAAGATTGGTACTATGGCATACAAATTAGAGCTTCCTGCAGCTTCTCGATTGCACCCAGTTTTCCATGTTTCATGTTTAAAGAAGGTTATAGGTGATAAGCTCCCAGTTCAAACAATATTAGCAGAACTTGACGAGGAAGGAAAAATTATATTGGAACCAGAAGCAGTCACAGAAACAAGAACTCGACAGCTGCGAAATCGATCAATTTTAGAGTATCTTATCAAGTGGAACAACTTATCCGTTGAAGATTCCACATGGGAGGATGAAAATTTTATACAGAAGCATCCAAAACTACTCAAGCATTGATGACAACACTTTTTTGAAGGAGAGGAGCATGTTGGGTCCCTATAATACTAGTGATTACCCCATTACTATTTTAGTTGTACCCCTTATTAATATTGTTGTGCCCCCATTGTCCCCATATTGTCATTACTGTGCCCCATAGAATCCCTCTATTGTTATTTTTGTGGCTTTATATTATTATTGTTAGGTTTGCTGGGTTATATTGTGAATCCTTAGACTGCTATATATAGAAGGGAGGTTTTTCCATTTGTATCATCCAAGAATTGTTCATTTATGTAATGTAAGGGAGGTTGCCCCCTCGAAGAGGCTGAATTCTAAGGCGTTGATCTATCTTTTCTATCTTTCTTGAAGCTGGTTTCAAAACATAAACCCTCTCTTTCACATCTGAGGGTATTTGGATGTGATGCATATGTACATGTTCCAAAGGAGAAATGAACCAAGTTGGATAGTAAACATGAAATTGCATCTTTATTACGTATAGGGATTGTTTAAAGGGTTATAGGCTTTGGAACCCAGTCACACAGAAGGTTGTATACAGTCGAGATGTGGTGTTCAGAGAGGTAAAAGATGTTATTAAACATGAAGTCCAACCAAAGGAACCTGAGAAGATAGAGCTTAAGCTTGAGGAGGAAGAATTAGACTTGACAGCAGAGGAGGAACCAGAAGGTGAAGAGCCACAAACTCTGGGTGTGAGAAGATTGGTTTGAGAAAGAAGGCAGCTAGAAAGGTATAGTCCATCTACTTTCTGTTCAAATTTTTCTTTATCTATTATTGATGATGATCCCATAACTATGAAGGAAGCAGTAGATTTAGAGTATGGAAAGCTCTGGAAAGAGGCCATGGTTGATGAAATGGCATCTTTGCACAAAAATGAGCCTTGGGATCTAGTGGAGTTGCCAGCTAGAAGGAAACTCATTGGTAGAAAATGGGTGTTCAGGAAGAAGACAAATACAGAAGGAAACATGGAGAAATACAAAGTTCGATTGGTAGGAAAAGGTTATTCCCCGGTGTTGGGAATTGATTTTGGTGATATTTTTTCTCCTGTTGCCAAGGTAACTTCTATTAGATTATTTTTATCTGTTGTTGCTACTTTTGATTTTGAAGTAGAACAGATGGATGTGAAGATAGCATTTCTTCACGGGGATCTGGAAGAGGAAATATACATGAAGCAACATGAAGGCTTTGTGGTGAAGGGTAAGAAAGAACTGCTATGCAAGTGAAAGAAGTCTCTATATGGGTTAAAATAGTCACCAAGGATGTGGTATGAGAAATTTGATGCATTTATATAGGGACTTGGCTTCACCAGAAGCAAAGCAGATCACTGTGTGTATTTTAAATTAATTGGTGACCATGTTATTTATCTGGTCTTGAATGTGGATGATATGTTGCTGGTTGGAAATACAAAGAAATTGTCGAGGATTTGAAGACCCAATTGTCCTCCAAATTCGACACGAAATATCTTGGTGTTGAAACTATATTTTGGGCATGGAAATTAAAAGAGATTAGGAAAAGAGGAATCCCTAGTTAAACTAGAGGAAGTATGTCGAGACAATACTGCAGAGGTTTAATATGCAGGATAGTAAACCAGTGAAGGTTCCTATTCCTGTAGGTGTGAGGTTATCTGCAGAACAGTGTCCCAAGACATAAGAAGAGCAAGAGGACATGTCTTGTGTTCCATATGAAAGTGCAGTCAATAGCTTGATGTATGCAATGGTTTGTACTAGACCAAACATTGCACATGTAGTGGGAGTATTGAGTAGGTTTATGTCAAAACCAGGGAAGGAGCACTGGGCAGTAGTGAAGTGGGTTTTTAGGTATCTGCATGGCACTAGTGATTATGATTTGTGCTACCAAGGAAGATTAGGATTGGACATAATGTTGGATATTCATGGCTTTGTTGATGCAAACTGGGCTGGAGATCTAGATCAAAGAAGATCTGCAAGTGGGTATGTGTTTAACTTATTTGGAGGTGTAGTCAGTTGGATGAGTAAGTAACAATTTGTAGTGGCACTATCAACTACAGAGGCAGAATACATGGAAACCACTCATGCAATTACGGAAGCAGTTTGGTTGGAGAGATTGTGTTCAAGTATGGGGTTAGTACAGGGAGCTATAAGGATAGACTGTGACAACCAAAGTGCAATTTTCTTGGCAAAGAACATCGCATATCATTCAAAGACAAAGCACATTGATGTTCAGTATCACTTTGTGAAGGATATGATAGAAGACAAAAGGGTGTCGCCGGTAAAGGTGGACACTTTGAAGAATACTGTAGATGCATTGACAAATCTGTGAGCTCTGAGAAGTTCTCTTGGTGTAGAGAGGCAATGGACATTTTAGGGCTAGAAAATTGACTAAGCTCTCTTGTGGCCCCCCGTGGAAAGAAAAAAGAAAGTGGGAGAATGTTGGGTTGTGTTATATTCTTTCCATGTCTAGCCCATGTAGTTAACAGGGGGGTTAGAGGAGGGGCGAAGGCCCCCTTCGTTGCACCGATTGTGTAGCAAGGGGTGGTCACAGGGGGTTTGAGGCATACCCATAACCCCACTTTATGGGGTCTGGGGCAGTGCACCCAAAAATTTTGGTCTTGGACCCTATGTTAGGTTGGGCAGACCCACCTATGGTATTGTGCATGATTTTTGCACATGTTTTTTGGACGCGATGTTTTCGGTCCATGGTATTGGACACAATGGTTTTTGATCCTTGGTATTGGATGCTTCGGCATGTAAAATATGTATTGTAACATTGAAAAGAACATAATTAAAAATCAAGCTGGTAGTCCTGGTTTTGGGATTTAGGGGAAATCTCTGTGTATATGTGTTTTATGTGTTATGCTCTCGCATTGTTTATTTTCTGTGTTTTAGAATTCGTATGTAGGTAATTTCTATACGGGGTTAAAACCTACAAGATTAAGTTCCCCCCTATGATTTTGTTGTGTTAAGGTGAGATTCCTATGTACATATCTACTCCTTGGAAGCTTTACCTTTGATATTCAACTATCCCTGCACTTATTTTGATAACTTTTGTCTTTAGTTGTGAAAGGTCTAGTTAGTAGAGGAGAGAGAAATTACTTCCAATGTCTACCTTAAATACTCGAAAGGTTCTCATGCAAGGGGTTTGGTGAATATGTCAACAAATTGTTTTATGGAATATATTGTAGTCTCATAACCTTATTTGGAACTTGTTCTCTAAGAATGTGGGACTTTATGGGAATATGTTTGGCTTTTTAACATAGAACAAGATTCTTAGATATGTTCATAACACTTGTGTTGTTGCAGATAATGGGAATAGGATCTACATAAGGAATCATAATATCTTATAAGGTTTTCTTCATCAACAAAATATGAGTTTAATTCGATGCTACTACAACGTACTCTGCCTTAGTCATGGAAAGAGAGATTGATGTCTTCTTCTCTCTCAACCAAGCCACTAGGGACTCTCCATGAAATAAATCACCTTCACTTTTTCGTTTCCTATCATCTGCATTTCTAGCCCAAACTACATATGTATATGTTGTTAATGATAAATTTTTACATGGTGGATACCATCACACATAATCCATTGTAGCTCCCAAACATATAAATATTATTTGGATAATAGGAGATGACTTTATTTGGGTGTAACTTGATATCTGGAAACAACACTAACAACTTGCATAATGGCTAGTCTTATAGCCATTAAATATAAGAGGTTTCCTATTATTAGCTTCTACTTTGTTTTATCTACTTTTGGTGACTAAACATATTTTCTAAGCTTACATCTAGTGACCACAGGAGTACTAGCAAGTGAGCATTCATCCATTCCAAACTTCTTCAACACTTCTTTGAGGGACTTTCCTTAGGAGTTGAATATTCATTTTACTAAATTTTTAATCTATAACTAAGAAATAATGAAAGTTATCCAAGCATGAACATCTTGAATGCAGCTTGCATATTAGCTACAAGGTGAATGCATGAAGATGGATTACACTTTTGGGCCAAATGTGGCGATGAAATTTCAAAATTTTACTCTATGATCGAACCGACGCCCTCAAAATTCATATACGCAATGTGAATTTTCATTCAAAGTAAAAAGAAAATTTTTGGAAAATTATATTGTATTTCCAAATTTTTGCACAACTTAAGAGGTATGCTTGTCTTTCCATATATATAAGCACTATCTACATGAAGAGAACTAAGTTTTTCATATTAAAAATTTGTTTCTTATGCAAAATTATATTTTTTATTATTATTCAAAGTTGAGGAAGTAATATTTCAATTTCATTTTGTAGACATGTGTTGGTGTAATACTTTTCGCAACAGTTTAAATAAATTGGAAAACCAAGAGTACCCTTTTTAATAGGACTTGTGAATGAATATAGTGGTATATTTTGAAATATTTTTGTTGCGTATAATTTATTGCATTTATTTTTCATGCAGCCCCTTTGAAACTCTCAAAAAAAAATTCAAGCATAATGTCTAAAAGAAAATATATGAAAAATATCATATGAATTCGATAATATCAGACTCATATGTCATTAGATAGAGGATTCCTTCATGAATCCAACATGATCAACTCCACCACCTAAGGACAAGTACTACCTCAAGTTCACTAGCCTACAAAATGGTGTTGCAGAGAAATATGAAGAAGGGAAGGTAGAACAATGTTTTTTAAGGCTCTTAGCAACTCGATCAAGAGCTTAAAACATTCGATCAAATGTTTAAGGTAAAATATCAAATAGATTGGTCGAGGGCTTAAGAAATCATTGATAGAACCCTCAACGTTGTTAAAAAATGGCTCAATCAAGATTTAAGTCTTGATTGAGCCCATAACCCGATTGAGATCTAAGGATTGATCAGACCACCTTTTTTAATTTCATGCAGAAGATGTATTGGCAGGAAATTTCAAGAAACATTGTTGATCGAATCCCTAACATCGATTTAGATAGGACCTCAATGGAGCACTTAACAACGCTCAATTGAATTTCTTTTTTCCACCCACAACAGGTTGCCGCTTACCCAAAGTGTAACCCAACTCCATGCATAGACCTTGCAAACATTGGACCAAGTGCATATGCATTTTACCAAAAATAATGTCATCAACATAAGGAACAACAATTAAGAAATTTTCATTTTCGTATTTGATATACAAGTTGTTGTATGCTTCTCCCTTTTTCAATCCGCATTGTTCTAGATATTTATCTAATATGGATACCATGCCCTAGTTGCTTGTCTGAGACCATATAATTCATTTTCAACCTACATACATCACCATAATTATTTGATAATTGAAAACCTTCAGGTTTCTGAATATGTAATCCTCTTCATTAATCTCGCCATTCGAGAATTTGTGTTATTAGATCCATCTGATATAACTCGAACGCTTTGTGACTCGAAAATGCTAAAAATATTTTAATAGTCCCTAATTTGAATACTGGAACAAAATTTTCATGAAAAATTTAACCTTGAATCTTGAGAATAAACTTTGAACACTAATATGGCCTTATTCCTCACCAATTTCCCATCCTCATTTAATTTATTCTTGAAGACCCATTTTGTGCCAATGAAAGTTTTGTTTGCTACTCTTGGAACCAGTTCTTATGCCTGCTTTTCCTCAATTTTATCTATTTATTCATTCGTAGTGTTTACCCAATTTCCATCTTGACTTTTCTAAGAGAAATCATTTGGCTCAATCATAGAAATCATAACAACATGTGCTCGATTGAGGGGATTCACGACACTTATTCTAGTTTGGACTCTTAGGTCCAAATCATCTACAATACAATTAAAAGGATTATTATTTTGAATGTAAGTTGAGGTATATTTTGGTTTTGGGCTTTCTACCTTTTCATTGAATTCTATTTTAATCTCTTCCTCATCATCTTAATTTCTACATTACTCATTAAGGCTGACATATGTTGGTTGCTTGTTTTGGAGCTAAATAGACTCATCCACTCTTACATCAATGTTGTTGTCTATTTTTCTGGAGCTTTTGTTATAGTATCTAAAACCCTCACTCTTATTTGATAACCCAAGAAATATACCTTCATTATCTCTTACATCAAACTTACTGATATTCTTATAATTATTTTTAATGTAGCACTTGGTACCAAATAATTTTATGTAATTTATAATGGTTGGTTTTCCATACCACAACTTATAGGGAGTCTTATAGCATTTTTCCCTAAAGTGAGATTTATTTTTAATAATAACGAATGTATGAATCTAGCTTCACCCAAAAACAATTTTGGTATATTTCTCTCATCCATCATTACCTTTTCCAATTACTGTATTGATCTATTGGCCCTTTCTGCCAAGCCATTCTACTATGGAGTGTATGAAATGGTGGATTTCCTTGTTATTCCATGCTCCATATAGTAGCCATCAAATTCATTACAAGTAAACTCTTCACCCATGTCGTATGTTATACACTTTATTTTGCAATCAGTTCAATTTTCATCCATAACTTTAAATATTTCAAGGTCCTCAAGTGGTTTTCAATTTTCTATTAAGAATGCAACCAAAGTAATCCTTTTTTAATAATTAATAATCTACATGAAATATAGCTTACCACTTGCACTCTAAGTTATTGTAGGACTGCATAAGTCCATGTGAATTAGTCATAATGGCTTGGATGAGTGTTATTTTCTTTTATAGGGAACTCAAATTTTCTTACCAATTTGACATGACCTGTAAATAATGCTTTTTGGTTTAGATATCTTTGGAAAGAACCATAAAACTTGTAATTTTCCCAACTTCACAATATGGTCAAAATTAAGGTGACCTATCCTTCTCTGCAATAGCCAATTGGCATCATACTTCTCCAAACAACATTTCTCATTGTCTTCATTAAACATGCATACATTGATGTCTTCTCTACTGGATTTGGCCACTACTTATCTTGTGCATGTTGTATTTATTTCAAAATATTTGGAGTGGAAAAGGACATCATATCCCTAGTCACACATTTGACTTAAAGTCAAGAAGTTGTGCGTGCATCCTTCAAAAAAAGAACATTCTTAGCCTTCCCTTTGCCATTGATCAAGTTGACTATGCCTTTTCCCATTATTTCTCTGAGATCATCATTTCAAAAAGTGATACTACCTTTGCTTTCTTATTTTAGTGATAGAAAATTATTCTCATCACCTATCATATGCTTTTAACACCCACTATATACATACCAATTTCAACATTGACTTTGTGCATATGACACAATGCCATAGTTTTCACTGTTTTTTTCCTTTTTCTACTACCATGCATTGGGTTTTTCCTTTTCATGATTGATACTAAGAGCTGGTTTAAATTTTCTAATGTTGCACTCAACCACCTTATGCCCATAATTATGTAATTTATTGTATTTGATGACGTCAAACAAAGGGGAAAAGTTGTTACCCCCAAGAACATTCCTTTTTAGCTTTGCAAATCTCCTATTTGGTTGATCATATTTATTTCCCTAATTTCTCATTTTCCCATTTCTAAGATATTCTCTACAAATTTCAGCTTTATGTCCATAATTTGTGAATTTGAAGAAATAACCATTAAAAAGTATTCTCATACCTGGGAGCAATTTTCCTATTGATTTTATGTTGTTTTTTTAATTGAGGTGCAAAAATTCTTTTTTTAATTCATGTTATATTATTGTGTTTGTTTGAATGGATGCTACTCACACTTTGTTGCTGCTAATTTTTATTTTCAAACATTTTTTTCTTGCTACTATTCTCTCTACTTTGTTTGTCATGCTCTTTGTGATCATTTTCTTTATTTGTAACTCTGTGTGGTCCCTTTACTATGTCAAAAAATATAATTGGTTTCTTTTATTGATTTTATTTCTAGCTTGTCTCTCCTTAATAGCCTAAAATAGTCGTGAAATGACAGTACCACTAAAAATTTAGAATTTCATCGAATTTACCAGTCCCTTTGATAAATTTATGATTTAGAATGAGTTGTTCGTTAGTCATTTCTAATTATTTTATAAGGGATATTACCTCCACCTTGAGATTTAAATAACATTCCTTATATTTTCCTTTCAGTTGTTTTCACAAAATTATCTTCTATTTTCTTTTCTTCGTCAATTTTTAGAAGAAAAGTTCTAAATTTTTAGAGTTACTTATTTATTTTTCAAAGTTTACTAGCATCTTTTTTTCATCTTATTCTTTTTCCTAAATATTTGAATTTCTTCTCAAGTATTGATCAGTTCATGATCACCTTCCAAGTCTACTTCAACTACTTCTTCATCATAAACTACCTATTCTTCTCCTAGAGTGTCTAAAGCCTCGAGCATGAACTCTTTTATATTTCCTTTAGCTTTGTGAGTATTATTCATCTTCAGCTTCTGAGAAACTATTCTGATCTTTAGTGTAAAAAATCTTCCTTTTGATATTCTTATCCTTTTGTACTTTTCTATACTTATACCTTTATTCATGTTCATTTTAGTTTTTCTTTTGTGGACATGTATATGCATAATGCCCTAATTTACCACAATTAAAATAATTGAAAGGAAACTTAAATTTCTATTTCCTAGATCCTCTCTTCAATTTTCTAAAAAACTTTGCCTCCTTATCATCTAATTTACAAATTTAGTCCTCTTGATTTTATTTGGAATTTTTGTTACCTTGGAAGACTCCCTCCATATATATAGTTATCCTTTTTAAATCCTCATTTCATAGGTAGTCAATGTTCCATTCAATTGATCCAACCTTAGAGTGTTGATATCTATAATTTCCTCATTAGTTGATACCTTCACATTTAATAGTTTAGGGACTGGCCTCAACATATTTTGAACAAAAACTTACTCCACTACTATTTCACCAAGTCATCTTATTATATTTACTACATTCACTCAAAATAATAATTTAGATATTAACTCATCCTAATGCTTCTTTAGGGATTCAAATTTCATTATGTAATCTTGAATGTTAAATTTCTTTATTTTACCATATCCTTCTTAGAAATTGTTAGGAATTAATTAACGGAGCAATGAAATACATAAGATATTGTAGAAACACTAATAAAGAAAAACATAAAATAAGAGAGGAAAACATATGCATGGTTCACCCAATTTGGGTTGCATCCATGGAGAAACAACAAGTCATTCCTTTTATATTACCCAACAAAATGAATAGATAAAACCTACAAAAAATCTTCTATAATTTCTTCTTCATGCTCATGCAACCTCCTCGCTCTCTTGCTTAATATAATAATACACAAACATAACACAATTCCTTCATATAGACTAAGAGTTTCCTTCTAGGAAAAACACCCTAAATTAACATAGCATCTACTGTCAAATCGTCCTCCTAATGAGCAACCCATATTGACTATGAAATTACAATATTTTACGAGGCAACTTTTCAACTATTTTTATCTTTAGGGGTGCTAGCCTCGAACCCCCGTTAGTGGGGTTCATAGAATTCATCATCATCGGCCCCTCCTAAACCCCCCTATCGATAATTAAATGGGCAAAAGTGTTGCCCTATTAGGAACAAGGATCCAATGCGGCTGAAACAAAAAACATTTGAACAATTAAGAAGATCATCAGGATCCACACCCAATAGAAACTACTCATCTTGTCCCATATTTCCTTAGCAATGTTACATTGCATAACTTTAACCAATTCAGATTCAGAAAATCCAACAAGGAGTGCATTCGTTTGATTAGCATTAAATGAATTCAAGATTTTCATCCTTATTGATCATGTCTAGTGGCTTTATATACGCATCTCTCTCTATGTCCCACGCATCTACTCGAAAAGACTATAAGTATTCATCCTTTCCTTCTAGAGTGTATAATTGTTCTAGTAAAAATAGGAGCCTTCATGGTGTAACTTCCATACTAGTTAGACATTATCCCTAATCTACCTCCCATTTATTACACTATTTATGAAGGAACCTACTCTGATACTAATTATTAGAAACCATAAGATACTAGGAGTGGGGATAGAATCAATATTATAAAAATTTTAAAATCCGTTGTTCAAATTAAAAATACTTAGCAACGCAGATATAAATAACAACACACCAGTCTCATAAAGTGCTAGGATAAGGAATTACTTGGTGGGGGGTGAATAATTAATTAATGATCATTTAAACTTTCAATCAAATATGAATATTCACCACTAAATTTATCTGTAGTAGACTAAAACATTCATATGGACACAGACCATTAACACAAGCAACATACACACATGGAAATGGGAATTTTAATGTGGAAACCCAAAAGGGAAAAACCACCAATATATATTTTATTGTATGTTTGTGAGAACAAAATCATAGAAAGCCCAACCCCCTTCAAAATAGCAAGCCACAACTTTCCAATAGGAATGAACATATTCTTATTATTGGCAAGAACATGCTTTAGCCAACAATATTATTTTCATACAATTTTTAGACTATGTAAAAGTGACCTACTTTTATTACATAAAAAACATAAAGAACCTAGTATGTTGCCTCTTACAACTCCTTGCTTTCTTCTCTGCAACCTTACTCTCCACTACTACCATCACTGCTCCATCAATGCTCTTCTCAAACCTCAATTAGTCTATACAATCAATAGCTCTCAACCCTCAATTTTCCTCATGTGCACAGACCTCCTCTCATAGCAACATGCATTCTCAAAATAAGCACCAAAACTCAATTCCCCTCTAGTAACTCTTTTCCCATTCAATTCCATAGTATTTTCCTCATCAACACAAGGAAGTAAGATGTAACCTCTATCAATTAGTTTGCTTGAGTGTACATATATAAGACAATCCATTCTTATTTTACATAAAATTATTTAGCCACTACTATTGTAGTAATTTTGAGAATGGGGACAAGAGGTTTTTCAATGTTCATAATTAATTCTTATTCCACCTACACACTCAAGGAGTTTGTCCAATAAATTATGCATGTACAAATAGTGTGACTATGAAACACTCAATATGTACTATGACATGGCATTATGAGATTTTGGTATGATCTCCATTGATGCTTTTTTGTAGATCGTGGTCCTCTCTTCCTTCTCATTTCCTTGTCTCTTGATTCTCCTTAGTCACCTTTAATGATCAAGGGTGGTGTTCTTAGCCTGATCAAGGAGGTGCTCCATTAATGTTGTGAGTTTCATGGTCCTAGTTTCTTTGTGTTAGTGCCTAAATCTACCTCAGGCTGAGAAAGGTAGGATCTAGGATAACATCAAACCATGCTTAACTTGGTAGTTAGCCCTACCAAGTTGGGAGAGGGCTCTCTCCTTGTTAATCTCAGCCAAATATGATCAATGAGGCTTGAGATAACTGATGTGATGACTAATTTTAGGCTAGGTATGTGTGCAAAAGAGTTTGATTGAATTTGATGATGTTTTGTTGGTTCAAATGGAAAGGCAGATTTGGGTCTCGGGAATGATGCTCAGTTTTGCATAGATTTCTATGGGGCAAGGTAGGCAACTGATTTGACACTTCAAATTGAATGAAATGGAGAGATTTACACAGGTGAGGGGTTGAAGAAGGCAAGAAAACCTTAGGGATTCTCTTCAAACAGCTGAAAGCATCAATAACTAAGCAAACCCTAGGTAGAGCACTACAATTTCAATGGATTCTACCTTTATCCTTGTTTGTTTTAGTTAAGAAGAAGCAAGATAGATAATGGCATACATAAAACATAAGCAAACTCACAATTACAGAAGAAAACACAATTCCAAAGCAAGATGCCACATGAATCCCATAAAGTGTTGTAAACCCTGGTCTATTCCTTGGCCAAAAATGTTGATATGAGTATACAATGAAGCTCCAAACTTTCTCAAAAGAATAACCAAGCTAATTACTTAAAAATCACAAGAAATAGGAAAACCATAACTCATCCTAGCCTCTAGGGGTTGAGCTCATGAGATAAGGATTTGTTCCAACTAATTCTAAACTAAGAACTAAAAATTAGGCAATGGAATAGCTTGCCTCTAGAAACTAGGGAACTAATTCATTAAGTTGCAAACTACTTTTTGATAGATGAATCTACCTCCATGAGGGAAAATTTGACATAATTACATCAATATCCATCAATTTACAAATAATTACATCATAAGTTTGACATTAAGAAGGAGAAGATTCACACTGTCAAGAAACTAGGCGAAAAACGGAGTATTTTTGGTCAAACTGAGCAAATTTCCTCCAATGTGTCGCGCTGATTTCCCTATGCAGATCAACTTTTTGCAGCTGATTTTGGAGGCCTTCCTAATGTCCAAATTTTCTCCAATTGGGCTTGTTGGAAATTTCTACCTATCTAATTTCCAGAAAAAGTGGAATTTCTGAATTTGACCTACATTTGCCCCTCCAAAATTGAGTTCTCCCAACACGGCTTCTTGTGTGTCCAAAAAGGGGTAGAAAGGTCATTTGTGAGGTGTTTTTGACCTCTTTGGAAGCTCAAAACCTATCAAAATTTCTTTTCCATTTGTGCGCGTGCATGTTTTTCCATTAAAAATCCAAAAATGTTGAGTTTTCCTCAAAAGGAGGTCTCCATCAAAAGTGAGCGCTAGGTGGCGCAGTAGATTGGGCAGGGAAACTTGTTTTTTAAGCCAAAAATTTCAAAATTGCAAAAAGTGTCCCAATTTTTTTGAAATTTGGGCTGACTCTCCTCCATTAAGTGCTATGTTGAGCTAAGGAAGCCTCAGCCAAGATTTGAAGTCTATCTTGCTCTTTTCGCTTCCTTAATGTTAAAATTGGCAACTAGGGCAAAATTTCATGTGGGTCACCTTATTCATGGCTGATAATATTTTTATTATATTCCTCTCATCGAGAGGTGTAGGATTGATATAAATATCATTCGATTCCGATAAGTATTCATGGAGATATGAATTTATTTTGATTATAGAATTATTATTAAGCCGACCTACAACTCATGTAGGCTCAGAAGCCCAATAGTCGCATCTATTCAAACACCAACATTGTGTATAAATATAAGAGGAATTTTCCTCATTTTCACTCACTCATCTCATCACATCTGTCTCTACTGCACGGAAATGAGTCTCTTCTCTACTGCGCAGAAATGGGTTTCTCTCTCACACATGTGAAGCCAGAAGCTGTTGAACCTGAAGCTGCAACTGCAGATCCAAAGATTGACCTATGTCACCTAGTAGATCTCCTCTTTGGAATTGTGCTGTAGGTTCATCTAAACCTCCTTCGAAAACTACAACTTTTGGTGGTGGAATGAAGTCAATCCGACGAACGGTTTGCAAGATATCGACTGCCCTAGTTTGAAGCCAGAAACTGCTGAAACTGAAGCTGCAACTGCAAAAGTAAAGATTGACCTGCGTGGCCTAGAATATCTCCTCATCTAAACTATGCTATAGGTTCACCTAAAACTCCTCTAGAAGCTGCAACTTTTGGTGGTGGAATGAAGTCAATCCGACGGTCGATTTGTAAGATATCGTCTGCCCTAGTTTGATAATGAAGCCGCTAATGCTAATGCTACTGATCTAGGGTTTGCTACTATTGATATGAATCTGATTTATTGTACTATTTCTCTCTACTGAATTATTGAAGATAAAAGAATATTTGATCAGAGGGTTTCCCCACACATTGTGGGGTTTGTCCCTGGCTAGCCACCACATCTTGTGTCTCTTGTCTTGGCTTGTTTTCTATCGATCGTTTAATGTTCTATCTGCACTTTACTTTATGTGCATGTGATTGCTAATCTATGGAATATAATAAGAAAAATAAGTAAACTTTTATAAGCATAGAACATACCATAACTTAACATGGTATCAGAGCAGAGGTGAAGACAAATCCCGAGCAAGAGCAAGAGCAATGACCGAAGAGAAGATTGGCAAGGCTATCCTAAAAGAATTATGGGGTCCTCAACACTCTTTCCCACCGAAGACAAGCTTCATGAGAAAGTTGACTATCACGGATGGAAGATGTCTATCGATCTAACCCTTGATAATCAAGGAGTGTTGGATCATGTGAGAGGCAATATTGTTGAGCCTCCATCAAATGCATCCGCTGCTACCTAGAACAAATGGAAAAATGGAGAAGTAAAAAAAAAGAAGATCATCCGGGACTCTATTGACAAGCACTTGGTGGCCTACATCTCTGAACTGGACACCTCGGAGGATTACCATCCAAATGGTACGTGTTCAGGACTACTCTTCTGAACTATAATGTAATTCCTGGTATCGAGGAATTAATGGCTAGATGCATTCAAGAAGAAACAAGGGAGGAAGAGCAAGAAATGCCCATGCCTAAAGGTCCTCCTACTACCTTTTCTTCTCATGCTAAGAAAAGAAATAATTCTAGGACTAAATCAAAAGGAAAGGTTGGACCTAAGGCTAGAAGAAAATGATGATGTTACACCTGCGATAAAGCAGGTCACTATGCAAGGGAGTGCCCTGACAGAAAGGACTCACACTAGGACGATGATCAAAATCCCTCTGATGGCAATCAAAGGAATGACAAATTCAATAGCAAAGGTAAGAGGAGAGCCGGGAATCGAGGAAGAGGACAACCATTCAAGAAGGTTAGAAATTCCAAGATGTATTAAATGCACCTGAACTCAAAAAGAACCTAGTGTCCATCTCGGCAATGGAAGACAAAGGCTACAAGGTAGCCTTCAGTAATGGCAAGGTATGTATATGGAAAAATAATTTTAAAGATGCCTTTACTCTTGGGTTTAGTGTTGATTCATTATATCAGGTTGATGGAAGTCTACTAGGTGTCATTTCTTATGACACATCTCTTCAATCTGAACATTGGCATCGGAGGTTTGCCCTCATTCATTATAAAGCTATACTCGGTGTAAGACAAATGGTGATAGGGATGCCCGAATTTTGAGTAGAGAAAAAAGGTATATGTCTAGGATGTGCCAAAGGAAAGCTCAAAAGGGGACTGTTCCCCTCAAGCTAAAGCAAGACCTCTGATATATTACAGTTGGTTCACTCAGGCATATCTGAGGCTGGCATTAAGAGGGAGACTACTACACCACATACTCCTGAGCAGAATGGTGTGGCAGGAAGGAAGAACCGCGCGATTGTGGAAGCTATCCAAGCCATGCTACATGATCAAAGACTTCTGAAGTTTCTATGGGTTGAAACTACAAACACTACCGTATATGTACAAAATCGATGCCCTCATCAAGCATTGGGTTCCAAGACTCCTGAAGAAAATTTCACTGGTAAGAACCCTGATGTTTCTCATTTTAGAATTTTTGGAAGCCCTGTATATTTTCATGTGCTGAAAAAGAGAAAAGAAATAAATTGGGTGCATATGGAAAGAAGGGAATTTTTATGGGCTATGGTGAAAATACTAAAGGCTATAGAATCTATGTAGCCAGTCAAAGGGAAGTCATAATTAGTCATGATGTCACCTTTGACAAAGATATGGCTCTTAACAAGGTGAACAATCTTCCGACTTTGAGGAGCTCTCAAGAAGCCAACACCAGGGAAGCGAAAGAAAAGGATGATGAATCAATGCCTTATGTAGAATAACCCATGGATCTGATTGATCCTCATCCACATGAGCCTTCCTCTTTTAGGAAGAGGCCTTCATGGCTTAGCGGGCTACTTGATGATGCTAAAGGACATGCTGCACCCCGAGAAACCTTTCGTCAAAGTAAGAAACCTAACAAGTATCAGGGATACCTGACCATCATGAGCACGATCATACAAAATGAGCCTTCATCATTCTCAGATGTCGTCAAGCATTAAGTATGGAAGGATGATATGACCATAGAATATGAGTCTATTATGGAGAATCATGTCTGGGAAGTAGTTCCCAAACCCTAGGACAAGACAGTTGTTACTTCCAAATGGCTTTACAAGATAAAGCATGCAGCAGTTGGAAGTATGGAAAAGTATAAGGATCGTTCTGTTGCTTGTGGTTTCTCCCAGAAGGAAGGTATAGACTATGATGTGATATTTGCACCTATTGCCAGATATATGACCATCTTCTCGATCATAGCCCTTGCCACTTCACAAGGTTGGAACCTACATCACATGGAGGTCAAGAGCGCGTTCTTGCACAGTTCGATCAAAGAAGAGGTCTATGCGGAGCAACCAAAAGGATTTGAGATTTATGATCGAAAATCTCATGTATGAAGGTTGAGGAAGGCTCTCTATGGGCTGAGGCAAGCACCTCGAGCATGGTATGAGAGGATCAACAGCTACTTGATGAAGCTGGGATTCACTAGGAGTGAAGCCGATCCTAACCTTTACTTTAAGGTTGAAGATGACAAGCCTCTCATATTGGTGCTATATGTGGATGACCTCTTTCTAACAGGTGCAGACCCTCTCATTCACAAATGTAAGAGGGAGTTGGCTTCTGAATTTGAAATGAAGGACCAAGGACTTGAAGTGTGGCAGAAGTCGGGGAAAATTTTCCTATCTCAAGGAAAATATGTGGTAAAGATATTGGAAAGACTCGGAACGATGGACTGCAAGCCTATGACTACCCCGAGGATCTTAACTTTTAGAAGTTATATGGTAGTGATGTCGGACCAGATTTGGGAAATGCCTCTGAGTTTCATAAACTCATTCGCATTGATGTTCTTGGTGAACCTCCATCCGAACATATGTTTTGCAGTTAACATTGTGAGCTCATATTTGGTTGAGCCTCACTGGATCGATGCCAAGAATCTTCTGAGATATCTTCATGGCACAATGGGTTAAGATACACTGCCAAAGATGTGAGACTACTTGGATATACTGATGTTGATTGGGTAGGCAGTGTGGTGGACCGTAAGGGCACTTCTACATGTTGTTTCACCTTGGGATCAACTTTGATATCCTGGTTAAGCAGGAAGCAGAAGTCAGTGGCTTTGAGAACTGCCGAAGTAGTATACATTGCTGCTAGCATGACCTCGTGTGAGGCAGTCTGGTTGTGAAAGCTCTTTAGTGAGCTGTTTGGATTTAAATTGGATACCACTGTGATTCTTTGTCACAACCAGAGGTGGGATTTGATTATTGAGGAATCTCGTATTCGTCGATTGGTCCAGCAGATAGACATAATGTAGGATATGGTAAGTCAATCAGCAAGGAGGCTCCATCGCATTAAGATGATGTACAGGTTGATACACCTTGTCAAAGCCCCGAGGAAATATCTAATCTGTGATTTTCCCAAATTACTTGGAGTCGACAAGAAAGCCTTGTACAAGGGTCCTGTATGTTGCATACATTGAGCTCTGGGAGCTGTGAGGGCTTGTGATTCCTACTGGAACAACATACGACCACAGGGTGACTCACCCTCCCCTAGTGGTGTGCACTCAAATAAGATGATTCGCTCTCTTGTGGGACAAGATGATTTTCTCTCTTATGGAATAGGATGATTCACTCTCCTGTGCAGTAGGATGATTAGTTCTCCTGTGAGGCCTGGATTGATGTGTTCTCTATGGCGATTGTAGCAGGATTGATGTGTTCTCCTGTGAGGCCTGGATTGATGTGTTCTCCATGGTAGCCTAGATTGATGTTTTCTCCATGGCGACTGTAGCAGGATTGATGTGGTCCCCTATGAGGATAGGAATTATTATTTCTCCTCTCAAGAAATCCTACCCATGCAGTCTGGGACTCATGGGAAGTAACTCTCATTTGAACAATGAGCAGGGAAATGAAGTTAGGGACCATAGTAGTACCAATGGATGCATGGTTGTATCTATCGTACTCCCTATGCTAGGATGACCTCCATTGATCTGGGACCAATGATACCGGTCCGGGACGAGTGGTAGGAGTTGTACCATACTATGACGCTGACTTCGAGTCAGTTGAGACTGGTCTAGGACCAGTGGTACATACTCCGAGACTGACTTCGTGTCAGTGCAGTACTAGTCTGGGACCAGTGAGAGTGGTACATACTATGACACTGACTTCGGGACGGTTGAGACTGGTCTGGGACTAGTGGTACACTCTTTGAGACTGCGATACTAGTTTGGGACTAGTGGTAGGAGTGGTACTTACTATGAAGCTGACTTCGGGTTGGCTGAGACTGGTCTGGGACCAGTGGTACACACTCTGAGACTAACTTTGAGTCAGTGGAGGATGATACTGGTCTAAGACTAGTGGATTTGTACTCACTATGATGCTAACTTTGGGTTGGTTGAGACCGGTCTGGGACCAGTGATACTCTAAAACTGACTTTGAGTCAGTATGATATATCCTCGATCATTTCTTCTTCTTCATAATTCAGACAAAAGTAGAGCAGAATAGAAGAATACAAGAGCAGAGCAAAACAGAGCAAAACAGTACCGATCAGTATAGGGAAAAAAAATACAAATAAGAACAGGTAGAATAGAGCAGAACAGGGCAAGGTTCAGGCTGTACAGGGTAGTGCATTTGATGGATGAATAGTAACGACCGATAGGTAGATTGCAGATGAAGTTCTCCCTGGTTGAGAGGGAGTGCTAAAATTGGAAACCAGGGAAAAACTTCATGTGGGTCATCTTATTCATGGCTGATAATATTTTTATTAGATTCCTCTCGTCGAGAGGTGTAGGATTGATATAAAGATCATCCGATTCCGATAAGTATTCATGGAGATATGAATTTATTTTGATTATGGAATTATTATCAAGCCGACCTTCAACTCATGTAGGCTCAGAAGCCCAACAGTCACATCTATTCAAACACCAACATTTTGTATAAATATAAGAGGACTTTTCCTCATTTTGACTCACTCATCTCATCACATCTCTCTCTACTGCACAGAAATGAGTCTCTTCTCTACTGCGCAAAAATGGGTTTCTCTCTCACACATGTGAAGCCGGAAGTTGTTGAACCTGAAGCTACACCTACAGATCCAAAGATTGACCTGCATGGCCTAGAAGATCTCCTCTTTGGAACTGTGCTCTAGGTTCATCTGAACCTCCTTTGAAAGCTACAACTTTTGGTGGTGGAATGAAGTCAATCCGACGAACGGTTTGCAAGATATCGACTGCCCTAGTTTGACGCCGGAAACTGTTGAAACTGAAGCTGCAACTTTAGAAGTAAATATTGACCTCCATGGCCTAGAAGATATCCTCATCTGAAATGCGTTGTAGGTTCATACAAACCTCCTTTGGAAGCTGCAACGTTTGGTGGTGGAATGAAGTCAATCTGACGGTTGATTTGTAAGATATCATCTGCCCTAGTTTGATAATGAAGCCGCTAATGCTAATGTTGCTGATCTAGGGTTTTCTACTGCTGATATGAATCTGATTTATTGTACTATTTCTCTCTACTGAATTATTTAAGATAAAATAATATTTGATCAAAGGGTTTCCCCACACATTGTGGGGTTTGTCCCTGGCTAGCCGCCACATCTTGTGTCTCTTGCCTTGGCTTGTTTTCTGTCGATCATTTAATATTCTATCTGCGCTTTACTTTATGTACATGTGATTGCTAATCTGTGGAACATAATAAGAAAAAGAAGTAAATTGTTATAAGCATAGAACATACCATAACTTAACACTTAATGTTTTCTTCAACTTGGCCTTCAAGTTCCTGGTCCATGCATTGCAACTTTTGTTTCTCGCCAAGTAATGGTAAGCCATGTGCCTCAACATAGTTTTCTCCTTGTTGGCCTTCTCAACTTTTCGAAGTGGATATTTTCCCTCTCAAGCCAAGATTTCTTGATCAAAATTGATTTCTTGCTCAAGTGATGTGAGCTTCACTTTCCTCTTTTTGGCAGCTTGGCGGTTTTGACATATGTTTTGCAACTCCATAATGGTTTGTTGATCCTCTAGCTACTTGTTTCTTTTCTCCAGGTGCTTTATTATCGACTTAGCTCTTTCTAAGTTGAGGGGCAAAGAATTGATGTCCGCCTATTTCTCTTGGATGACCTCCTTGAGCTTTGAGCTTTATGGGCCCAAATCAGTGTCATCATCCTAAATGAGAATGAAATCGGTCTCCTGCTCACATGAAGGCCCCTCATCATGTAATGGCCTCTTGCCTTTGTCCTGAGCCTGCTATGCTGATGAAGGAAGCGAGACCTCTTCCACCCTGGGTGGAGATAATACTCACTTTGCTACTGCAAACAACCTTCTAGTGCCCTTTTAATAGGTGACAAACACCAGCACACTAGCGGTCTGTGTCTCATAACCCTCTTGCTGATGTGAAGGTCCACTTGTCTCATGAAAAGCTTCTGGAGGTACCTAAGGAACTGTGAATAACTCATGAGAAATGAAATCCTCCCATGTGATGCCTTGCAAACCAAGTTGATGCATGACCACAATTTTGATGAGTGCAAAATGATATATATTGTTAAACTACTGCTGAGGAGTCTTCTGTTGTACAATGGTGGTCATCTTCTCAATATTTCGGCACATGAAGTAGGGGAGATTCATCATTCTCACCCCGGTAAACTACATCAAATATCTGATATGATAGGCATATAGGCGAGAAAACTGGCCCTCACAGCTGAAATACTTCATTATGAGTTTCATCAAGGGAGCATATGAGTCTTTCAGGTACCGAAAGGGAAAAAATCTGCTCAGTTGTCTCAAATAACTGGGCTTGATGTATGATTCATAGTGTTCCCTATCAATTTGCTGCCTTTCATTCCATTGCTCTCCGACATTAGGAATGTCGGTTGCTAGAGAAATAGACTCCGGTGTCAAGGTGAATGTCACACCAGCTAGAGTAGCTTGGCCATTATGTAGATGATGCACAAACAACCTGGCCAACTCATCATGATACTGGACTCTAGCAACCATCTCACAAAACTGATAACAGGATTGGTGTTGGAAGCATGTGATAGCAAGAGGGCAGTCCTGCAGCTTGGCAAGTGAAGTAGGCTCCTCTCATATATGTTTTCCACCCTTGTAAGGTCTCCTTGGTGCATGCATTTTTTTAGGAGAGTCATTGTGTGTCTCTTCATCTCAGTCATAGGAAGGATCAGACTCCATGTTTGCTAGTGTGTGAGTTTTCTTGATGAGTATGAAGATATTTATGGTGTTTTTAGTTTTCTGCCACCAAGGGTAAGAATGTATGAGGGATTGTGGAGGGAGAGGGTATGAGGGGTTTCGGGAATATTATGACAATTTTTTTTTTTGGGAAATAGGGGGTTTAGGGAATAGTATGTAAGCTTAGGGACAACAATTAGGGTTTGGGGATTTTATAGTTAGGATTTGGGAAAATGGGAATTGGGGATAGGGGTGAATAATTTTTATGAATATGGGAAATAGGGAATGAGTGGATGAAACTGGAAAATAAAAGGACGAGTCAAAGAGTAAGGGAGTGGTGGAGTGGACTTGGCAGCAAAATCACAAATGCAAACCCTAAGCAATAGTTTTTGAGCAAAATTGCAAAGAGGTAGGGTTTGAGTTTTTTCACACTAATCCACCATAAATTTTAAGAAAAACTTCTTTCACTAGCAAGGAAAAAGGCTTGACTTGCTTGCACACCATAAGATTGAGCAACTTTGGAAATTTGAGGGAGTTTATGATGAAATCAGGCTTGGAAACTCTATGTGTTGCACCACAAACCCAATGCACCGCACCCTTTATATGTGTCGCACCAGTGTATTTTTTACATTGTGGAGGTCGACCCAATGCGTTGCGCCCTCGAAACTGAAACTCTTTGCTGCAATTTTGATCCCTTTGTTCAACACGGCCTTCTCTTGCTCAATCTTCTTTCTTTGAATGCAAATGAGCTTTTTGAAACATGAAAAATGATTTATATACAAGATCTTTTGATTTTTCATTCATAAAAGCCAATTTTATAATGTTTGCATTGTGACTTACTTTTTCAACTCTGTTTTTTGGGCAGTTTGCTTTATTTGTCCTTTGATGAACTGAATGACTTGATTTTGTGTTTGCCTTGCAGGGGATAGAGCAACTGAGGCTTGGCAATGTGACTAGGGTTGCCACTGAAATGATTTACATATAAGAGAACTAAAATTACATGAATTTATACAATATAAACCTAAAATACTCTATTTTTCCTCCAAACAGGGTTTTGAGGAAAAATACATTTTTGAGCAAGTGATTATGAATTTATCGGTACTGGAACTTTATTCAACCTCCTCATGCACCTACTAACCATTATTGGACATTTTGAAGACCTTTTTGATGAAACCCTAGTCCAAATGAAACTGAGAAATGACTCTTGTAAATTTAAAGACAAAAAGTGACTACAGACGATCTTGACGAATGTAAATGGGAGAACAAGTAAAGGATATGAGGGAAAATGTACAACAAGCCACTACCATTAGATGATCCATGCTCCTAATGGAATGCAGTTGACTGAGCGAGACACCTAATATGTAATGCAACAAGAGAATTTGATCTCTAATGGAGGGATGAAGATACTGACACTAAGACCTTGAACAAGTTTTCTTTGTAGTCACTATTAATTTCATCAGTATCTCTATTGTGCTCCTAAATATGAATCCACATGCAAATGGCATCCTTACCCATTCGACATCAATACCAGCATCATGGTAATTAAGCTCCCCCTTTAACATTAATGTAAATAAAACAATCTCTCCCTAATCCAAAGTAGTGTTTTCTCCATCTCTACACTTCCCTTATAATCAATAATCATTCCACTCAAAAGCTTCTTCTCCCCCCTTTAGATAAATGGAAAAGGATGCACCACATGGAAGAAACTCCCCCTAAAAATTTGTAGCTTACTCTTTAGTTGATCCAAGATGTTCAGTAGATACCAAGACACATTTAAATTGAGTCATCTGGCTGAAGGAGACGCAACCCCGATTTCCTACCTAAGGTATTCAAAGGGTTCTCATGCTATTGGCTTTGTGAATATATCTACAAGTTTCTCATTAGTGGTCACATCTTCAAGTCAGAAATATTAGTGGTAATTTTTTCTCTTAAAAAATGGAACTTATTTGGAATATGATTGTTCTTTGTATGCGTGACATGATTTTTAGAGATGTTGATAGCACAAATATTGTCACACATTATTGGAATTGAATCATTCAACTCTACTTTGATTTCATTTAATATATGTTTCATCGCAAGAATTTTTCTACAACAGGTGGTCGTAACAATGTACTCAACTTCAATCATTGATAACAGGATTGATTCTTGTTTTTTGTTGACCCAAGTCACTAGATAATGCCCCAAAACAAAGGCTACTCAAAATATGCTTTTTATCTCATTAAGGGTTCTTTCCCAATCAACATCAATATAAGATTTTAGCTTAAAATATATATTTCTAGCATATCACAACCCATAGTATATTGTGTCTTGCGAGTATTTAAAAATCAGTTTTTAGAGGAAGAACATGGCTTTCTTTAGGGCAAGCTTGAAATATGGTAACCAGGCCCACTCCTTGCATGATGTCTAGTATTGAGGTTGTGAGATACACCATGCTTCCAATACTTGATCTGTAGGTTGTCTGATTTACTAGAGATGTTTCATCATCTTTACATGGCTTACAACAAGTGACCATGGGGGTACTAACTGGTTTCCATTCATCCATCCCAAAAAAATTATGTATTTCCTTTAAATATATAGATTGAGAGATGAAGATGCCATTTTTAGATTGAGTTATATGCAATATGAGGAATAAAGATAACTCTCCTATCATAGACATCTCACATTATTTCGGAATTGACTCAATAAACTTGTTTCCCATCTTCTCCAAAGCATTCCCAGTGACAATATCATCTACATAGACTTCCATAACTAGAAAATGATCATAGTCATATTTAATATACAAATTACTATAAATAGTCACTCTTTTGAATCCTTATTGCTCAAGATGTTTTTCCAACCTCAGATATCAAGCTCTAGGGACTTGTTTGTGCCTACATAGGGCCTTTTTTAGTATACACATATAAAATTTATTTTCTGATAGGATGAACCCTTATAGTTTCTTGATGTACACTTCCTCTTCTAAATATACATTGAGAAAGGCCTTTTTCGCATCCATTTGATATACTAGATATTCTTATAGCTAGAAAAAGAAAGAAACATATTGATGGCTTCTAATATTGCTATAGGTGCCAGGGTATCTTCAATATCTATCCTTTCTATATGAGCATGCCTTTTATAGACTAGTCTTTCCTTATTCCTTATCACCTGGCCTTCCTCATTTAGCTTAATTTTAATCACCCATTTGGTTCCTATAATGATTTTCTCTTTAGGTCTTCGGACAAGCTCCCAAGAGTCATTATTCTCAACTTGATCCATTTCTTCATTCGTTACCTTCACCCATAACTTTCCTTTAGTTTCATAAGAGATATTTTTGGGCTCGACATGTGATACCAGGCAAGGTTTGTGGAGCTTGGACTTCCATGGAATGTCCTTCTAGTTTGAACATTGTGTCTACGATCACCTCTAATTTGACCTTTTCGGTGTCGTTTGTGCACATGCCTCAAAGGGTTTTTACGCCTATGTGCTACAGCTTCTTGTTCTACTTCTATTTCTTCTTGATCTAAGAATATAAATTCTGAATTTTCTTCTTCAAAAATGTTCTTTTTTCTCTAGATGGATCTAATCATGTTAGTATTTTATCCACTAAAATATTAAAGTAGTCTTCAATCTTTTTGTCCTCTTATTGTAACACATGTAGCCTTTTCTCTTGATAGAGTAACCAAGAAATATACCCTCATCAACTCGAGAATAAAAGTTTCCAAGAGTTCTATCATTTCTCTGGAGATAGCATTTTCTCGTGAACACTTTGAAATGTTTTATTGATGTTGGTTTCGATTTCCTTAACTCATAGACCATCATATCAGTGCTAGTCCTGAGTTCTTTCTTATTTTTGTAATAGAAAATTTCTTGCGCTACTTTTGTTAGGCCCCCATACTACTAGTGTAACCCCTTATTGTTATTAGTACAACCCACTTATTATATTGATGTACCCATGTAGTGCCCATATTGTTACTATTGTGCCCCATAGAAGCCCACTATTGTTATTATTGTGCCCTTACATTATTATTGTTATGTCGGCTCTGATTATGTTATGACCCCTTAGACTCCTATATATAGAGAGGAGGTCTTTCATTTGTATCATCGAAGAATTGTTCATTTATGTAATGTAAAGGAGGTTTCCCCCTCGAAGAGGCTGAATTCTAAGGCGTTGATCTATCTTTTCTCTCTTTTCTTGAGCTGGTTTCATAACATTTGGTATTAGAGCTTTGGATTCTAGGGTTTTGCTGCTCCAAACAGGTCATCGTGGTATTTTCGCTATAAATTTTTTCTGCGATGTTGCATAAGATAAAAAAAAAACCCATTCGAGAAGAGATCACGCTGAATCGCGGGTCTGAATTTCAGAGCTTTTCACGATATATTGTCGGAGATATGATCTGAGGAATTTGTTCCTTTTGCAAAATCCTGAATTACATTGAAAACAGGTGACCTAGGGAAAGTCATCATAAGTTTCTCTCTAAGAATCAGATTCAAATTTTGTAAGAAGGTATAGAAAGAGGACGAATTGTAGTTTCTTCTATATATTTTTTAGAGCTAAAGGTCAAAACAGGGACATGTGGCACGTCGTACAAATTCGCTCTACTGAATTAATCTATAATCAGGTCACTGTGGGAGATTTGGTATAACTCTTCATTAGAAAATCCAATTGGGGTCAGACTGGTGGCATTGGAAAGAGGACGCAGAGGAATACTATAGGTCATAGTTTTAGAACTTAAAGATATGAAAGTACATAGTTACAGTCATTTCAAGATTGATTTCCTAAAATCAAGAAAAAGCAAGATGAGGAAGTTTGGTGGCAAGGATCCGGTAAATTGGATACGTCAGATGGAGCAATATTTTGATCTACATGGTGTACCACTGTTACAAAAGGTATGAATTGCATCTTCATATTTA
>APFE030550129.1:0-29152 GCA_000404065.3 Pinus taeda | reverse complement strand
GTTCATTTATGTAATGTAAAGGAGGTTTCCCCCTCGAAGAGGCTAAATTCTAAGGCGTTGATCTATCTTTTCTATCTTTTCTTGAGCTAGTTTCATAACAACTTCTCCCCAAAAGGTTTTTCGAACCTCTACTTCATCCATCATAACTCTGGTCATCTCTTGAATTTTTTTTGGTCTTTCTCTCTACTACTCTTCCACTTTGTCGTGGAGTTATGTCCAGTGAGTACTACCTCCTTATTCCATGTTCTTCACAATACTATTCAAACTCTCTTGAAGTGAATTGTCCACCTATTTTGGATCTTAAACATTTAATGCTTAGATCTTTCTCATTCTCAACCCGAGCTTCAAATATCTTGAATTTTTTTAGAGCTTATGATTTTTATTTTAATAACATTATCCAAATGGACCTTGTAAAATCATCATGAAATAAAATAAATTACCTTTCTCTTCTTTGGATGTTTTTCCTTGTAGGGCCATAAATGTTAGTGTGAAATAGATCTGGAGGTATAGAGGCTGAAAATTTCTTTGTTTTAAATTGAGTCTTTGTTTACTTTCCCAACTGAGAAGACTTGTAGATAGAGGTACCAATATTTGATAGTCTTGGAAATTATTTGTCTACTTCTATTTTGTTGATTTTAATTAGGTTTTCAAAACTTATATGACTAAGTCTTCTATGCTACAACCAAGCTTTATTTTATTTAGTCAAGTAGCAGCTTACTTGGGAGTCGTCAAACACATAACATTCTTTTGGGTTGTAACTACCTTTCCCACTAGCTTTCCATTTTCTTCTTTTTGGATCTCACCGTCTTTGGATCAAAAAGCAACATTGTATTCATAATCACACTAACATTTTTTTTCTTGAGATCTCGTACATACAACGTATTTTGATCCTTTGTCTTTCCACCAGGGCTAACTATGCCGTTTCCCCCAATTTATCCCAAAGCATTATTTCCAAAGTTGACATTGTTTCCTTTTTCCTTTTCTTTTAGGAACAATAATTTAATCTTATCTACAGTCATGTGTTTGGAGCAACAATTATCTACATACCATCTATTTTCTTGATCATGTGCAGATAGAGCAAGTCCATATTCCATGTGTTTTGACGGTGCTTTGTTTCTAATGATACCTGTATATAGAGGCAGTTTCTCAATGTACTATGGCTTGGAGGAGTACTTAAACCTACTTCTGAAGTCACTTTCCTTGTGACCAAAACTATTACTCTTGAAGCTTTCATTTTTTGTCATTGGGGAGAAAAAGGCTATTCCTAGGGAATGAGTTATGTGTTCTAGAATTCTGATAATTTATGTATCTGAAATTTTCATCTCTTTCAACATTGACACTTCTGCAATTAATAGAATTATGTACAATGATATGAAACTTATATAAATGTCAATAAACAAAATTTGAGTACCTAATATTTGAGAATTGACGAGATTTCGTTGGTTGAAGGTACCTTTGTTATCTTGTTGATTGATTTACATCTTTGTGGTGTGAGTAATTTTAGAAGTTAGAATTATTGTTCCAATGTTGAGTTCTCCTTAGAGCTTGCTTTGGTTGATTTTCATTGACTCTATGTCGAAAAACCTTTGCAAAGCTCGGGGGGTATTTGAATCTCAAGGACCTGAAACTTATCTATCCTATTGAACTCTCTTATGTTTCAGAATACCCCAGAACCACTTTATTTGTTGGATACATTTGATTGCTTAAAATATGATTAAATTTATTTTCTCCTTCAACAAATGTTTTTTCCAAGTCCTTCTCATTTGTAGACTCCTCGAGGTTTGTTCCCAAATATATTGTTTATTCTTCTAAACCACCATAGTTCTCTTCCCATTAGAGAGACAAGTAACTTAGAACCTATTCCTTTATTTTTTCTTCCTCCAACTCGAATTTTAGAGAAAAAACAAATTCTCGTTTAGATTTTTATGTAATCTTCTCATCATAATTATTGATATACTCTTGTTTCAAAAGTCTATTCTCATTCTCTAGCTTTTCACAAGTATTTTTCTTCTAATTGAAGTCTCAGGTTATATTTCAATTTAATTAATTCTTCAAGTTTTTCCCTTTCATAAACAAAATCCTCATTATAATATTTATATATTCCGTATTCATCTTGCAACAATTGCTCTTTTAGTTTCTTGTTCTTCTTTTTGGCCTTCTTCAATTCATCAAGAGCATTGATGAGCTCCCCTTCAAGATCCACTAACCCTTCTTCCTCTTCGGATTCTAGGACATTCTTGGTTTGGGAGTTAGCTTCAACTAACATAAGAAGCATTCATTTTAGTTACATTCTAATGAATCCTTGCTATTAGATTATGATGTAGAATTGTCCTCTTTGGCATAAAGCCCCTTCTTCTTATGATTTTTCTAAACGTTTTCTCTAGGCTTTTGAATATTATCATTGTATCACTCTTCTTTCTCTATATGCTTGGAACAAAAATGATCAACTATTCCATAACCAAATCATTTTATGGATAGCTTTCCTTTATACTTACAAGAACAACATTATAAGTTTTTGGCAATGTGAGCAATATCTTTATTAGATTCACAGTTGGAACATTTCTTGTGATCTTTGTGCACCTTAGTCTTCTTAGGTACTTTAAATGTTTCCTCCTTTGGTTCAATCTTCCCTTTACCTAATATCATCTCATAAGTTGTGAGAGTACTAAGTAGTTGGTCCAATGTGATATTTTCAACTCTGTTATCTCCTTGATGGTTGAGATTTTGGCATTGAATCTCATAAAAAGAGACTGAAAAACATTTTGAGAAACTACTTCCTCTTTCTGATCTTCACCAAGTCCTCTAATCATGTTCATTACCTCATCAACTCTAAGAAAATATTATGATATGCTTTCTTCTTCATTGATCCTTAAGCTCTCAAATATCATTCTAAAGGTTTGTGGCTTGGATTTCTTGACTTTCTCATCTCCTTCATCACCCTTATTAATTTTTTCCCATACCTCCTTCGCTGACTTATTTTTCATAACCTTTACAAGTTCATATTGTCTAATACCATAGAAAATTTCATTCTTAGGCTTTTCATTATTTGTATAAGCCTTTATACCATCGGCATCTATTGGAGGGGTTGTTAAGACAACATAATCTACAAACGCAGAGCCCCAAACATCTATCCTTAATCACATGACATAGGATTTGATCCTAATTTTCCAAAATACATAGTTTTTCCCATCAAATACTAGTATCTAACATGAATAATCATCTTGATTCCCATGTCTAGACATGATTCCTTATAGATCTACCTTTTAGTGGCTAAAGTGTTCCTGGAGGAACTTGGCTCTGATACAAATTGTTGGAACAGGGAATTACTGAGTGTGGGTGGGTTAATCAATAATTAATTCTAATTTAAATTTTAAATCCCATATAAGAATTCAACACTAAATACATAAGGATCAAATTAAAAATTTGATATAGACACACACCATTATCATGAGCAACATACACACATGGACACAAGAATTTTAACGTGGAAATCCAAAACGGAAAAACCACCAATATGTTTGTTAATTATTTTTTGTGGGAACTCACTCATAGGAGGCCCAAACCTGCTTCCAAATAGAAAACCACAACTACTCTCCAAGAGGCCTCAACCTCTTATGATTGTAGGCCACAACCTGCTTCAACCATCTATCCTACTATTTATATAATTTTCAGGCCAAGTAATAGTGGCCTACTTTTATTACATAAAAACATAAAGAACTAGTGCTAATGCCTCTTACAATTCCTTCCTCTGTACTTTGGAACCTAACTCTTCACTACTCTCCTCACTGCTCCATTAGTTATGCTCTTGGCCATCAATTAGTTTATATAATTAGTAGCTATCGACCCTCAATTCTCCTCATGTGCACACACATCCTCTGAAATCAACACACACAGTCACAATAAGTACACATGTTAAATTACCCTCTACTCACTCTTTCCACAATCCATTCCAAAGTATTTATTCTCATCAACATAATGAATAATGTTGTAGCCTCTGTCAATTACTCTACTCGAGTGTATTCCTATAAGACACTCCTCTAGTGTTACATCACATTTTTTTTCTCGATAAAGACTATTCTATTAAATAAAAAGGAAAATTATTTACATAGAGGGTTTAACCTCTGAGGGGGTAGCAACCTGCCCTCTGTCCAAAAACTCTTGCTAGCATACTGCTGTCTGGAATTTACAAAAATGATTGCTCTGTCTTAAAACTATTACAAAAAGTTACAAAAATGCTACTGACATTTTCCTTGTGAACTTCTTACATCAACACCTGGACATATTCATTATGAATGGCTTGTACAAACACCTGGACACAGACAAGACTAAACAAGCAGACACATGGACACAGACATAACTAAGAAAACACCTGGACGCCGACATGACCAAAAATGCTTATCTTCCTGAAGCGCGCTGGAAGGCCTGGCGAGCTTAATCCTGCGGAGGCAAGTCGAATTCCTTGTTGGGAGTTAAATTGACCCATTCCACCATTACATTGTCCTCAACATCCGTTGCGCTTCTGCCTGGAGGGAGAACCAGATGGAGGATGTTTCCTATAAAACGCGTTGGCTCACTATCAGTAATGGGCTCCTGAGTAGACAGGGTCTGGTTCTCCGATTCCTTCTTTTATGGGTCATTGAGGACAGCCCCCAATGGGCTACCTGGACTATTGCTGGGCACCTGGGCGCTCGATGGTTCCGTGGATGGATTGTCAGAGCTGATCTGCTCTTCTTCTTCCTCAAAGATCACAGTCACTAAGGCTGAAATGAGCGGCTTATTAAGCCGACTCCTAAATTGCAAACGAGCTGAGTGGAAGAAGCTGTTCAAGGAAATGCCCAAATTGTTCGAGGCCGGAGAGGTGGGCGCAACAGGGGCTATGGATGGGCCAGAATTATCAGAGGGCGGTGAGGGGGGCGAAACAGAGGTTAATGGAGAGACATTGTGCGGGACAGAGCCGCCTCTGCTACAAGAACCACCCCTGGAGCCAGTGTTACTGTCGCGTCTAGGGGTGCCTCTAAGGCGCGACATTGTCAATTAGGGGTGTTGGCTGAGCAAACACGGATTGAAGGAGCGAAGAGACCAATTGGATACAGGCAGCACCAGACTTCTAAACTAGGTACCCAACCATAAAATGAATTGAGAGGAAGTGGAATTGACTGTAAAGAGCCACAGAGGAAATCTAAAAGGAGCAGAGGCAGACTTACAGGATCCTCTCACCTCACCAAAACCGAAACCAGGATGCAGAGACTTGACCCGGGGAGGCTTTCGAGCGCTGTTCTCTTCCCTGGTGTTGCCTCTATTGAGCCATATGAAGCGCTCCTTAGTGCCGACGATATCCTGTTCCATTTCCTTTATGCTGCACGCGCGGTCCTCCAACCCAGACCAACATTCCCTCTGCACATTAACGCCTCTACATAGTGCCATAACTATCCATCTCTGTCCACAATAACTCAGGGCCTTGAATGCCCACTCCTCATATGCTCTTAGCTACCTAGACCTACTAGAGCGCTGGCCAGCTGTCGTCCTGGGCTGTCCTATCATGAGTACGTGTTGTTAACACCCGCATCCGAGTTAGTGTTACATCACATTATTAAGCTATTATTGTTCTATTAATTTTGAGAATGGGCATAAGAGGTTTTCCAATGCTCATAATTAATCATTAGTCCACCTACATACTCAAGGAGTTCCTCTATTAAATTATTTTTTACAAATAACATGGATCTCCAACACTCGAGATGTAGTTCGACATGGAATTTTAAGCTTTTTGTCTAATCTCCTTTAACACTATTTTGTAGATAATGGTCCTCATTGCCTTGTCTCTTGACTCGTCTCAGTCATGATTAGTGATTAATGATGGTGTTATTTAATGTAGGTGATGCTCCATTAATGCTTTGAGTCTTGTGATCCTTGTTTCCTTGAACAAATGTCCTTTGTGGTCTTTATTGATTCCATTAATGTCCCTATAACTCTACAAAACTTGTTGAAGCTAATAAATGCTTATAAGAAGAGCTTCAGCGTAAATCACATGAAAAGGACATTTGTCGACGCGTTTCGAACCAACTAATGTGGTTCATCATCAGGACGAGTTGAAGATACAGATCCAGATCAGCGTGTTAAATAGTCTAAGCAGAGACTCCAACAGCTAAAACCAATCTAACGGCTACTTTTCCACTCAAGAACCCCAGTCAAACTTCCTCTAACCGATTTAATATTAAAATACTATTATATTCATGGAGCTAGGTTAACGAGGTAAATAATAAAACAAACCAAAGGTTAATCTGTTAAAAATAATTCATTTATTTAATTTAAAATATTACTTAATAGAGTAATATTTTAAATTAAATAAATGAATTATTTTTAACAGATTAACCTTTGGTTTGTTTTATTATTTATCTCGTTAACCTAGCTCCATGAATATAATAGTATTTTAATATTAAATCGGTTAGAGGAAGTTTGACTGGGGTTCTTGAGTGGAAAAGTAGTTGTTAGATTGGTTTTAGTTGTTGGAGTCTCTACTTAGACTATTTAACACGCTGATCTGGATCTGTATCTTCAACTCGTCCTGATGATGAACCACATTAGTTGGTTCGAAACACGTCGACAAATGTCCTTTTCATGTGATTTACGCTGAAGCTCTTCTTATAAAAATGACTGATCACATAAGCCTCAATTCTAGTAAATGCTACTGACATGTTCAAGCCTTCTCTTTCAATTGGAGGTGGACTTCCAAATATGGCATAAATTCCAAACATATCACATACTGCTAAAGAGTTGTCAACCCATTTTAATAATTTACTATCATGATGCTTAATTTTTATCCCTTAGCCCAAAGTTCTCTATATGAAGCCCAAAGGCTAGAGAAGGATCCATAAGTCCCTTTTGAAATAGTTCACGGGTCCCTTAAACCATGAAGAAACCACAAAATCTTTGCGAGCAAGGAAATTTTTAAGGATGGAAATTTATCTTAAAGATTAGAAACCTTGGAAAATATTACTAATCCATAATATGAAAACTATAAAATGCTTGCTAATATTTTAGTAAAAATATTCAAATTTCTAATGAGTTTATATAGTCTTTATAAAATTTTGACTATTTTTAAGTTAAAATATTTTTTTATTATAAAATTTGGGTGAATAATTTTTAGGAAAAAATGGGAATTGGCGAATCTCTTTTTTTTGGAAAAGGAATGGAAAAATAGCTCATCTATGAATATTAGCCTTTAAAATTTTTCCTCATTTCGAGACCACCTACTAGGTCCCTTTGAGCTATAACCCCCAAGGGCTTAATCATAATGCACCAACCTTTCGTGCCCACGGTCACAATGCACACATAAAACCCTGTCTTGATGCAATTTTTTAGCCCTAGAGAATAAATTATGATGAGCCTTTTAAACCTTCCGACATTGATCCTCCATGCATACATTTCCACTGGGGTCTTCCACTTTCCAGTTCTAGATTGGTCTACCTCTAGCTGACTTGTATGTCAACATGTTGTCGTGCATCGTTAACCCACATATATTGCTTCCAGAAAACTTAGTGACCTCCGAAATGAGTCTCTTGGGTTTACATGTGATGGTGGGTGCTCCTCTATGCCTCATATGCCCCTTTTTGTTATAAGAAGCCTAAATGCCATTGGTAACTATAACACATAAGACAACTATATAAGAGGTCCTTGGACATGCCTTTTCGTCAACTCATAGAAAAACAAATTTTTTCAAATTTCTAACCTCGATCCCAACTTCTCGGAAATTCTTAATGAAGCACCTTTGATGTCTTTCGAGGCTTCCCTTCTATGATGATGTTGCCTATGGGTCACTCTGTGTTGATCTTCTTCCAATTATTGTTCATTTTGATTGTCAATGTTCTTTTCCAAGTTTTCCTAGATACTTATCACTCGGTAACTTCATCTTTGCACTACCTTTGGTTCTTCTCGGGGACACCTACCAAGTGGTGTCCCTTATGGGACCTTCATGCTAACTCTCCTGATATTTTCATTAGAACATTGATCAACCATTGTGCCAACTCACATGGGTCATCTTATTTCACTAACCTTAGTAACTTATGGGGTTTGTTTGCGGGGCTCACATGTCCAAGTGGGTCCATGTGTTTCTACCTTCTAAGCTTAACGTGACCAACCTTGTGGTGCCATGCAAACTTAAGTGCCACCTATATGCTGACTCGACAATGGGGTCCATGGAAAGTCATTGATTTTTACTTTTCGCCTTCAAAATTTTGAGTGGCCATAAATTTTGATCTAAGAGACTTTTTTTGAACTTTAAAATATCATTGGGAAGTTCTTTCTAAGAAAAATCTAACTATGTTCTTTCCAAGATATTCTGAACATATCTCCCGGGGAATAAATGCCTTCAATTATGGGACTCTTATAGCTATAACATTCATAGCTTCTTTACTTAACTTGCTAGTATGATGGTTCTTTACTAAGAATTGTAGCAACCATAGGACACCCCCTAAAATTTACACCCCATGCTCATGCCACACTTTCCCATTTGACATGAATTCCAACATCATGCTCAACATAAAGCCTGGACACAATATTTTAATGTGCAAATCCAACTGGGAAAACCACAATATCTTTTTAATTATGACGCAAAATAAAGCTTCAACTTTAGATTATACATCATTTTCTATAGTCTACAACTTAATGGAGGCTTCAACCTTATTTCTTTCTTTCAATTTCCAAATTTTTGATTTTTACAAGTACCAACCTAAAGGAAGCACTAAATCCCTCTTTATCAACACCAACTGAAAGGAGGAACCAACTCCTTTTTGTTTAGGCATCTGCTTGCATAGTCTTTTAGATCCGTCTTTCATAAATTTTCATACCTAAATGTTGAGGCTTATCATATACAAAATATTTCATACTCTATGCTTTTCTCTTTCCTACACACATTCTTTCTAATGATGCTCTCTTCAAGAGACCATCTTTGTAATGTTGTTATTCCTTAAAAAGCTTCAAGTCTAATTTCTGATTTTCTATTTCTGAGTTTTACTATTAGTTCAGGTTTAATTATATTTTTAGAATAGTTTTTGTCCACACTACTATTCAGTTTCTTTAATCTTTGTGTTCTCTTATTGTTCAATCAGTTAACATTTCTTTTTTGTTGGCTTGGCCCATGAGCAATTCTAACATTGAATCTCATGGTTTACATAATACTTCATAACTAGGTGATCACCAATTGAGCTTCATATGTGGACTCGGTTAATTAACATTTAATTCAATGATTAATGGAAATTTATGTTTATTCTATGTTTGAACAATTAAATTTCATTCCCTGCTATTTTGAAATAAAATCTAGCTTTTCTCTCTTTTAATTATGGTTTTCTTTTGGAATTAGTTATTGTCCATACTATTGTTTGAATTTATTTATTATATGTTTCTCTTTCTATTGACAATATTATTTATATTGATCTTATTGTGTACATCACATTCTATGTTAAGAATAGGATTATGAAGTTTTCTCTATTTTGTCTGAAATTGGTGTTCTGACTACAGTTAATTGTTCTACTACTTTTTTCACTAAAGTGCCAAATTTGGTTTCAACACCAAATTTCTGAAGTGCTAAATTTTTTCAATTCCCACTTCAGTTTAGCACCCTTTCTCTTGAAATGATAGATTGTAACCTTAGCCTAATTTTGTTGGTGCTTAATCTTGCTCAAGTAATCCCACATCTAATCAAATAATCATCAGGGAGGGTGATGTAAATTTTCACATAGGACCAAGTCTTCGAGACCATGTCATTTACCTCTAGAGTGCATCTCTATGTTGACATAATTGTGATGTAGTGTTGATGTCCCTATGACATGTGGCACCTTCGGGGTGGTCCATTTTTCACCCAAAAATGGTCCACTTGGCCACCTAAAACAGTTGAGTCCACATGTCATATGTCATCAACTACGTCAACATACCAATGTCACCTTCTTGTTTCATCACCACCTATGTTGCCTTCTGTGTTATTGTGTCATCCTTGCTACATCACCATGTTTTTTCATCATTTTGTATCATCAACTTCATCCTATTAACCTGACCTACTATGTGGAATTTCCATGTTTCCTAGGATGGTTGTGTTAGGTCCACCTAGGACTCTACCCATACTTCTATTGCTCACTTTCACATCCTCACTTTCATGGGCTCCACTCAATAATCAATTATAATTAATTGTTCACCCCCCATATGCTCGATTGATAATGGTTGATGGATACACAATTTGTCACCTTTGCAAGTAGTCCCTTACTCACATTCATGAAAGTGTGCCATGGTCATACCTTCATTTGCTTGAATCCAATAGTTAATGTTAATTGTGACCCCCCTTATGTCCAATGGACAATGGAGATGGGGTTCTACAATTTTTCATTTAGCACTCACAGAAGTAGCACCAAAAGGAAAACTGTTGACCTCTGACACTTATCCATGCATTAGGTTAACACCTATTTTCATATTTTAATCATATGGGCTTCTTAGCATTTCCATGTCACTCTCTATCAGCCACTCACATTCTATCACCTTGGATGTTCCTCTTCACATTCCCACATCAATTGCTGCTATATGATGTTAGGTCCAAGTGGAACCATTTACCTTGGAACTCTTCCACAACCTCAAATTGAGATAACTCTTGATCATTGATGAGTTATACCAAGTATCGTATACAATTTGAAAGGTCTCTAGGGGAGTATCCAACTATGAACTTTGCAGGGGCATTTGAACTAATCAACTACAAACCAAATACCTTCAAAGATAAATAATACATCCCATGAGTGAAAATCATCAATAAACTGTCAACAAAATCTTGTAAACTTGGTAGGCCCTTGACATAATCTACTAGACTTGAAATTAATCAGAACACTTTTCTCAAAATATCACTTACCAATATCCTCCAGATATTTCTAAATCTCCTATTAACCATATTTATTTTCCATCAGTTTGTGGGTGGTGAACTGATCTAGAAGTTCATGTTAGTGCCTAGTTTCTTCAACAAGGTCCTCCTGAAATGGACTACAAATATTGTACCTTTGTATGACATAATACTTATAGGTAAACCATGGAATCTTGCAATCTCTTTAAATAGTAAATTTTCCACCTTGGTTGCATTAGTAGTTTTTGTACAAGCAATAAAGTGTTCCATATTAGAAAAATTATCCACAACAACATAAATGGCATCATTTCCCACTTTTGTTAGTGTTCCATCTTACTGGTCATCTTCTCAACAACATAAACAAAATCCTTTCCCTTTGGGTTAAAGGAAAACCCCAAAAAAAATTTCCATACTCAAATAGCACTAAGGCCTACTTGGAATTGGAAATGGGTGATATAACCTTCTATTTTGACTTCTCCCTTTAGCCTGATGACATAGTATGCATATTCCAAATAAATTTCATCACATAAACCTACATGTCTAGCCAAAAATAAAAATCACTCAACATAGTAAAGCTTTTGCCTTGTGCCAAATGTCCTAACAATTTTCCACTATGTTTATCTTTATTAATTATCTCTCATTGAAAACGTTGGTATACAAAGCTTACTATATTTAAACAAAAAACCCTATTGAATCATATAACTAGACCATTTAGTTTTTTTCATGCTAACCGGGTTCTCACATGTTGCATATTCTTCCCTAAAACGTGTAGCATTCGTATATATACCTTTTAGTTCATCAAGCACAAAATATTTGTTCTGAAATTCCTATACAATAAAATTATTTCTACACAATACATCAACTACTTTATTTAATGAAACACTTGTTTATTTGATAAAAAAAGTGATTTTTTTGTATAAATTCTACCAATCTAGCTTGCCTCTTATTCAATTTTGACTCAGAAAACAAAGCACAGTTGTCAGTATACATACATTTGGGCCTGAGGAAATTCATCCATCTTTTATAAAGCCAAAACTATAAAATTAAACTCTTTGACATAGAAATAATATTTTAATTTTTCTTCATTCACCTTATCATTGAAATAAGAAATAATCTTCCCTTTTTGACTCAAAATGGCTCCAATAACAACAACTCTCGTTGCACTTTTTTCAACCTTAATTTTTTTTTTTTAATTTTGGTAGGGCTAAGACTAGTTATTATGTGATATTTTTTTTAGTCATCTAAAATTCATGTTAGCTACCAAAGTCCACTTAAATAATTGTGTACTTTATTTAATGATTTCCATAATAGATGAACAAATTCTACTAGAGTTCTTAATAAATTTACTATATAAGTGTCGAGCCCTGGTATTGTACTAATAACGTTGCAACTCCCAAGGGTTCCTCAACCCAAATTATCAACTCGGGGTTCATAGAAACTTACAAGTGATAGTGCCATATGCACAACATATTGGATTCTAGACATGCCACCCTCAGTCATGGCATTAAATTAAATTTCTAAGAGACCATTCCTCCTATAAAACTATAGTGAAATATTTCTGAAGAAAGTACAATTGAAAACTAAGTCTAGCTATGAAAGTGGAAATGCAATTTTATCAACTTGTATATGCTAATTAATCATTTCACCAAAGGAAAAGGGCTAATATACTTGCAAAGCCAAAGCTGCATTATCTTCCATAATTCATCAAACTAGCAACATAATTGCACATATCATCTCCCTATTTCACACTTGCTTGAAAATCTGAAACCTAACTTGCATCATACTTGTGATTAAAAAAACTAATTCTACTATGTTTTGTAATGAGGAGATTGAATGGTTGGGGTGCCCAGGAGCTTCCCTTGATCACAAAATCACATCTTGGGCTTATTATTCATCTTGATGGTGCTAAAGTACGTGTGGGGATCAAAACCAATGAAGAAAATTGGTGCTACAGGCTTTCTATAGGTGTTGCTACAAGAGGTCGTGTATTGGTAAAAAAGGGCTTGTAAGGCTATAGGAGGGGTTTCAAGAGGAATTTTAGGGTGAAACTAATGTCTTCAGGGAATTGAGAGGTGGAGGAAGGTTAGATAAGATGAAGGAAGATTGGGTTGAGCCCCCTAGCCAAGCCTAAGACCTATTAGAGGTTTAGTTTACAGTAGGATGAATGGTGATAGTGTCCTAGGATTACTAGGAAAAGTGACTTATGGAAACAAAGTTTTCAGACATAATTGATGGGTGGAAAGAGGATATGGAGGAGTCCAAGATGGAGGTTGAAGAGGTGCCCTCCCTTGCAGATGAATACAACACTGCAACCAAGCACATGCATACATCCATTGATCATTAACAAAGGATATAACCTATGATGGAAAAGATGAGTTGAATTTAAATAACATCTATTTTATGCCATAACACTAATCACTAAGCTGACTTCTAACTTAGAGAATGAAAATTTGAAGTAGAACAACTGGCATTCATCTATTTCCAAGAAATTGTAAACAAAATATTTTTGGACTGCGATTGTGAATCCTTCCACCCATTCACCCACAAGAGAGGTGATGTAGAAGATTGCAACCATAGGTTTGTATAGCTTAACCTCTAGTGAAATGAAAGAAACTAAGAAAATATTAGAATCAAGAATAAAGAAAAAGTACAAAAGAGGGACCACACCTATGGGTTGGGTCCAAAACCAAGGGTCTCAGCCCTATGAAACTAACTTAGAGGAAACTCAATAATCAACTTCTAACTATCAGAAAGTAAAGGTTTCATACATCATATAAATGTTCAAAATGACCAAGTCAAGTTCTCAACACAATAACTACACCTAGTTGAATAAAAAATTTGAATCCTAATGAGCTTTTCATCTTGTTTATTTATACAAAAGGGTAGTTGATAGTAGCTCCCTTGAAGATAGGATTGATTCCCTCCATGATCTTAAAAATGGTGGATCTTGTCGCTATTAATATTCACTTGTACTAGGAGTTACTTGGCTACCAATGAATTCAAACTAGCGAGAGAGTATGTTGTGATCCCAAGATGAGTTAGGGAGTTAATGAGGTTGACAAACCCCCTAGATTCTCTCCTGGTTGTCTCCATCAAACCCCTGTATAGTAATTTCCAAAAAAAGGCTTATTTTTCCTACAATTAAACCAATTTAGGCCACATACTATGCCAAACACATTTCATTCCTCTTACTAACCATACTATAATATAAAATGTTAATTAATGTGAGAAAACATTAGTTTTAAGGCTAGAGGATGGCATGATGGTCTTCAAAATATACCTATGGATGGGACTAATCATCACCCCCCTATTGAAGGTGTCTCTCATCCTCTGAGAAGCTTAGTCATCTATTTGAAGCTCTTTCATGGCCTTGTTGGCCTCTCTAACACTCCAAGGCTCCTCAAATGGTGTGCCCTCTTATGGGCAATAACCTGCATTTGTTTCTATCTCAGTTTACTCCCTCTACTCTTATGCTTAATATCTTCCTTATTTTAAGCCTAGCAGCAAGGGTGGACTATGTTTGAGTCCTATCCTCCTGATTTTAATCCTCTACGTGATTCTCCTACACAATGGTATTCTCTCCAAGGCATTCCTTAGCCTTTCAGGAGAGTGATATTCTCTGAATTGTAGACTTTGGGATAAGGCATGCCATTTTCTCTTGCAAGCTTGTAGACTCTATGTTCCTGACATTCTAAAGGTCTATTCAAAGTGTATGTTGTAGGTAAAACCACCTTAGGGCTTTTCATTGAGAACCCCAACAGAGCAGAGGGCAAAGCACAACAAGAAATGCTCAAGCAATCAACCAAAATGCTTATTCTACTAAATCGTGTAGGAGTGTCCTTATGTAGATGTCCTTAATTTGCGTAGATCCTGTAAGGTGCACACCCTAAGCATCTCCTGATGTTCTTGAAACCTGAAAATTATTCAAATGGAGCATACACGATAGTAGAAACATAAAGCATGTTCATGGTATTAACTTAAAATCATATAAATGAATGACAAATTATACATCAATATAAGATTAATAAATGAATTACAACATAATTTGATGCATAAACACATATAATATCGGAAATGGAATAGCATTCCTTTTATTGAAGTAAGCTACAAGTAAGATGGAAAAATATGACCTGAGTCCTTCTCTGGCTCCAAGTGTAATCGTCCTCCAGATTCATCTTTTTTCAGCCTTCAAAAATATTTCTCCATCACCAATACAAGGATATCTCAAGTAAGATGGGGGATATCTATAATCAAGGAAACAAGTGTTTCCTAAAGGTTTGGGGAGTGGAAGAGGTACATGGATTCTTTAGACTCGATTATGGATAATCTCACTATAGTATCAATATCTCATCTCTTCTCCCTTAAGGCCTTCCCATGGAAGTTTATTTATACTTCTCCATAATTAGAGCATCAGATCTAACAAGAGTGGTAAATGGTGCTATCAAAGATGCCCCCTAATAGATAATGTCAGAAGGGGTACATGATGGCCGAAATGTATTAAGTGTACGGAAGGGATCATGCCAAGACCAAGGAGGAGTTCACTAGAATTCAGCCTGCCAAACCATTGAAAGCGATCAGAAAGAAACTTATCTTTATTGATTCTCCTAATAGTTACAGACTCAAACTACCCTGCGCACTCAATTGCAGGTGTCAACGCACTCAGCTGCAGACTACTAGGCCTCTACGCACTTAGTTGTAGAGCCTTCTCCTACTCTACGACCCACAGAAACAATTCACAATTCGACTCAATCACTTAGACTTCTCATGCTTATCTTCTATTAGTTAATTTTCCTCCCTTTTACCCTTAAAGCCTCGCTCTATTTATAGAATATGATGGTTCGCAGACCATTGGTGGGTCTATCCAGCTGACATTACATTACAAAAACTAGGGTGGACAACCCTGTGACTCTATTATACTTTCACGCCCCATGCCCGCAATTCGCAGAGCTTTTACAAAAAAAATTCAGTCAAAACTTGGGCTTTAAGCCCCAAAAACATGCCTTGGCAGGATTCTGTGCCCAACAGGCCCCCAACACAAACATCCTGACTTGCCCTCGAGTCACTCTGTCGGCATGGAGATCTTTGCATGGAGTCCCTCCAAGTGTTCTCGAACTGCGGCAATGTCAGTAGTGCACTGAGCTATTGCTTGCTGGATCTGTTGCATCCGTTGTTCTGAGACCTCTGTGTCGGAAGTGCTTCTCTACATCTGTGCCTATATCCCCTTCGTTTGTTTATAGTCCTGTACCTTTGTCTGGATCCTTGGAGCATGAAGACTATGCTTCTACTGGCTACTTAGATAGTCGGGCCACCCATGTAGGGCTTCAGGTGGCTACCATTCACTTTGCCTGAGAAAGGCTCTCCATTAGTTTGACTAGTTGTACCGTGCCTTTATCTGTGACTTCCTTAACAATGTATGGTCCCAACCAATGCATTCTGAATATTCCTCGGAATTTATCAAACTTACTGTCATACAACAACACTAAATAATTTACCTTGAAGGTCCTCAGCTTAATATTGTGATCGGGCCAGGCCTTCTCATGCTTCTTTTTCATCTGCTGATGAAAGCTAGCCAAGAACCGTGCCTCCTCAAGTTCTTCCAATTGCGCAAGCCTCTCTTCCAGGGATTCGTTGTTTGTCATACCTATGAGTGCTATGATGCATAGACTAGGTACAATATACTCCATTGGCATGACAACATCCACACCATAAACCAAAAGGAAAGGTGTCTATTCCATCAATTTCTTGCATGTTGTCATGCATAGGTCCTAATTAGCCCTCTTCACATGGTGGGCCTTGTTCAACGCTTCGCATACTTTGTTAAAATCTTCTACGTGGATATTCTTCTACACAATTGGTCTATCCATACTTCATTGTCCCAACTGGAGGGGTTGTTCGCAGCATTGCCTTACCCTCACCTTCTTATTGATCATGTTCCCTACTATGAGGATGGTGTGCATTCGTATAGGTTTCACACCATATGCCTATATCCACTTGGATAGGTGGGTGCGTGAGCTGGTTCATTTGACAATTTTGTCTGTTAATCGCATCGAAGGCTTCCCAAATGACATATGCAACATCCTCTTGCATTCGCACCAATCCACAAAACTTATTTAGTGTCTACCCCACCATATTATGGGTGTAGCTCACAGTACCCATTTTACAGTGTCGAAACATTTTTGTTATGGTACTTTTGTTCATCGAAATCTGATGTGCAAGAGCTTTCATTCTCGCATTAGATTCGGCCATCCGCGGTTGGATTTACCCATTCTTACTCCCACATGGTTATTTTGTAGATGCAGTCCAAGTCATCATCATTATCATAGTCATGCATCAGCTCCATGTAGTGCGATCCTTCTGTAGGCTCTAAATGTACCACTACACGCAGTGACTTTTTATCAAAGATCATCTTGCACTTCTTTAGATTTATCACTCCATTCATGTCAGTGGCCCAATCTATTCCCAATAGCGCAGGGTAGGGATCGCTATCATCAACAATCTCTATCACTTTGAAATCTTCTAGTGCACTTGCTCCTTCAATATCTACTATGATTCCTTGCAATATCCCTATAGGTAGGATCTTTTGCTAGTTCACTATTCACAGTTGGATAGGAGACCATTACAATGCAGGCCTGTCAATGCGTTCCTATGTTTGCTTTGGCAGGATGTTCGTGTTCGAGCCTAGATCTAGAATCACTTGGTCCATCTCATATTCCCTGATCTGCACAGTCAATCTCATCTCCCTTCCTGTTCGTATCGTGTGCTTCCCAAGCTTCCAGGATATGCGTGGTTCTCCGAGTGTCGTCCAAGGGCATCTATTTATGATCTCTTGCAGCCCCTTTAGAGCCTTGCTATCATGCAACAACTTCATGCATGTCTCCAAGAACGTAGTGAGCATCGGGGGGTCCATTTCCAGCTCCAGTCTATCTTTACCTCCTGAAGTGGAGGCATCAGCAAAGCTCCTCTTAGCTTCCATGAAGGTCTCCTTAGCGTGCTCCTAATTGAATTCTAGTTTCTTTGTTGGAGCCTTGCGAATTTAGGTACTTTCTTCAAGCTGCTTACGTTTGTCATCCCTTGTAGTAATACCACTCTAGAGCATGATATTTACATTAGGGTGTTCCTCGCATGGCTCAGACCTCATCATTTGCTGGTTCTGAGTTGACAGAGGTTGGAGTGCTCCTTCAACCTCGCTATCAGTATGGGACAATCCTCTATCTCATGGTTAAACAATGTACAATACAACCATGATGGTCATGTTGGATATGTACAATCACAGGCATATTGCCTTGGCCCTCCGCAATTGTAACATATCAGTTGTCTATGACCTCTTCCTGGTCCCCCTCAACCTTGGCCTCATCCGCACCCGTGAAATTTGGTGCACGCCATTCCTACATTTTGATCGAGGGCCTGTGTTTTAGCCTGAACTCTGTAGGTAGGATTTTGATCCATCATTAGTTCATAACTTCGACAGGTGCACTCATGACATCCTACGGACATACAAAAATTACAGAACAACTCTTGTGAATTCTACGTATACTTCTGTAATAGATGACAATTGTCTGTAGCATGCTTTGCTCCTATCTGACAAATCGTGCACCATAATGTAGGCGTCGCACTTGGTCCTGCTTGTGCCTCCAGTCTTAGTGGCATTGGCCCTCCTCCCACAAGGTAATTCATGAATACTGGGTAGTGGTCCTTGTCATGCCTCTAGCCCTTGCATTTTATGTAGCATACCTCATTGTGAATCTTTGGGTGGGTTGTCCTATCTTGCTTCAAACTCTGCATATCCAGGCACAAGTTTTTCAACTACGCGTGAATTTGTTGAACTCCTAGGTTAGGATCTTGTATCGGAGTCTCGTGCAATCTCATCGCGATCTCCAAAGCCTTAGCCTGAGTGGTTAGCCTTCGTTGCAACATTGCATTTCATAGATGTGGTGTTAATGATGCCACAAACCATTTGTGGCGTTGCCCATCTGTTAATGTCATGTACGCTTCGTGAATTTTGCACTTCAGTCTTTGATCCAAATCCCATGAGGTTTTGCCTAGTAGCATTGTGATCTCTTTGAATCCAACAATTGACTATACCTCGGACTTTGGCCTGCTAAATTCTTTATTTAGCGCAACTTGAATATCCGTGATCCCCACATTCGGATTGTCATTGGCATGCTTAATGTGCCAAGTCAAAGCACGATCCTATAGAGCACTAACCAACGTTGCCTTCTTTATATTTTAGTCCATTACACGTTCTGTTTCCCATACAGCTTTTATCACGAACCAAAATTGGTCAAGATCTTCATTTCCTACTCTCTCGAACATTGGTAGCTTTATCGCACTTGCCATACGGCTTCGTAGTGGTGGCGGAGGTGGTATGGGCAAAGATGGGGGTGAATACAGTGAAAGTGGTGGTCGTGTGGGTGGGGGTGGTATGTGTGGAATTCTTTGCCTTATCAGATTGATTGCACTTCTTGGCAAGACCTTCATGAGCTCTTCTTCATCCCCTCGCAGAGGTTAAATCCAGGGGCTAGTTTCTAGTTATGTGCTACCTTAATTTCTATAGATTCTCCCACTTTACGTAGCCTCAAACATTAATTTATTCGCATAACCCGCTTTTCACACAATATAATTTTAATCTAAGTGCTCAATGATATAACGTACTTACCTCATGTTCCCTTGAGGAAGCGTCGTTCTACTTCGCTATAGCTGACTGAACTATCTAGCTCAAATTCGGTGATGAGTCCTCCTATGATTCGATCGATCCAGTGATCAACAATGTGTGTGATGTTATATTTTGATGCTTCCAGTCTATTTACCAATTCTAGAGTCCACATAATAGGTTTTTCGAGTTTACACCTTCCTTGGCTATCTGGTAGCTTCACAATCCACTCATATAACTTAGTGGGGAAGGATGCAAAGAAAATTTCATGGATCTCCGTATGCAAGTAGCAGTCTAACCACTCTGCCTTTGATAGGTATGGATTCCTATTTTCCTGTGCCGTGAACTTGTGAATCATTCTGTCCAACCAATCTTCCATTCCTTTCTTTGTTAGAATCTAGTGATATGACATCACACATCTCGATGGAGATCCTGATCCCGATAATAGAACCATTTGTTGGCTTGTTGGGCCCTGACCAAGGTTCGGAGCTAATTAGCCAAATAAATCCCTGTACTATTGGCCCTTTTGGAAATAGTCTATGGAGCATGAACTGAGGTCTCACCCAAAGTAGTATGGGAGGGTGCTAGAACCAGGTTTCCATTGCCTTGAGATGTCTGAGAGGTAAGACTGGTCCTCTGTTTGATCCTGTGTGCAGGTCACTTTGCGCAATTCCCATTCCTCATAGCCGTATATACTACCTTCGCATAGCCCTAACTAGGGGTTGTGTCATGCTCTATGCTATTACCCAAGGTCTTACTTATCTTCCAGTGCTAATTAATTACCTTTGCCTACTTGAATGTCTTAAGTTATAATTAGCAATACAAAACATTCATATATGATCATGTAGTAAATAAATAGTATACTTGCAAATTATATCCAATCATGCATTAAACCAGGAAAATATACACATAATTATAGCAAAACGTCTCTGTATTGATTCTCCCAACAGTTACAGACTCGACCTACCCTGTGCACTCAGCTACAAGGGTCCGCGCACTCAGCTACGGACTACTAGGCCTTTGTGCACTCAGCTCCAAAGCCTTCTCCTACTCTATGACCCACAGACACACTTCACACTTCAACTCAATCACTTAGACTTCTCATGCTTATCTTCTATTAGTTATTTTTCCTCCCTTTTACACATAGAGCCTCGCTCTATTTATACAATCCCCTGGTCTGCGGACCATGGGTAGGTCTATCCAGCTGACATTACATTACAAAAACTAGGGTGGACAACCTTGTGAATCTATTATACTTTCGTGCCCCATTCCCACAAATCAAATAACTTTTACAAAAACATGCGGTCAAAAATTGGGCTTTAAACCTCAAAAACATGCCTTGGGGAATTCCGTGCCCAACAGAAGCTGATGACTGAAGCCAAGAAATTGATCCAAATAGTCCGAAGTGAACATGATGGAATAAATGGTACTGCACTGTAACTCATGTGCCAGCATATAAGATGTCATTGTAAGGAACTACAACATATAATGTGGATGGTGTCAACTGGTAGATACAGGAGCAACCGACAAGTGAACTAGGACATGTTGATGCAAACCCGAGGTCTTCACCGATCGCCGTGGTACTTTTCTACACAATGGGAATGGATGATCTGAAGTGTAGCATGTGAGAAATCATTTGATTACCAATCATTGATGTATATCGTTAACAAACGTGAGACTCCTCACTGATAATGATGATGAGAGTTGAGGTACCCAGTACAATCTAACAAGTGTGAATAAATGAGTTGTAGTCGAACATTTGAAATAATCTATCAATCAGGAGACAATGATGTTTTCCCACTATCAATAGTGAAGGAATTTGCCACTGATGACTTAAAACCCTAAAGTACTACCAAATGGTCTCTATATCCCTTTCCCAAAGCAATAAGCTGAGGTCAATGGGAAAGGATCTGCTAGAAGGAAGGAATTAAGGCATCCTTCATCAATCTAGTGTGAGTGTAACCCGTAGGCCAATAATTTGGAAGGAATCAGACAAACAAAGATGTAGTAACCCAACCGAGGCACGTTTCTAGCATATACAAGATGTGGCTCGCACACGATAAAAGCCCTCTAAACCAACCAATAATGAAAGGTGATGTCGAACATAAGGGAAACCACCCAGTCAAAGACACATGATACTAATCGATGTTGAGCACAAGGTGACCTATCAATAATGAAAATAGGGCCAAGGTGCGGCTCTATATCTTCCCTCAGAGAAATTTATCGTAGACGATAAGGACAAGGCCCGTTAGCAAGAAATAAATGGAGAGCTTCTAAAATTGGCACGAGCAAAGGACTAATAAAACTAATGTGATAAACAACATGACACTGAAAACTATGGATGGCTGACTGAAAAATATGTCAAGAGACACTGCAGAGAGGCCGACTTAGTTTTACTTCCCTTGAACAAAAGCATGACTCAACTGTGACTACCTACCAGCATATGATAACTTTGTATAAGTTTGTCATGTAGGAGGCATAAGAAAACTCTCCATAAGATTGGAAGAGGTAACAAATCGGAGGAGAAATGACTCGATAACAAGGTTAAGGCTCTCCTAAGTCAAAATAAAGCCCACCCCAATGGAGGAAATACTTTCAATTCAGTGCTTTATTCAAGGGGGACACAACTGACTCTAGCTGTCGTCAAGATATGGAAATAATGTCTCGTTCTCGCTCTTTTTAGAATATATAATTTTTTTGTATTTTTATTTTGTACGAACATTGAAAAAGAATAAAAGAATATTATAGTACAATGGAAAGAATGAGCGTTGAAAAAGCAGATGCCCTAGTTCTTGGGATGGGAACATTCCTATGCTCAATGTAAGGTGGTGAAACTTGCCAAGGACACTCTAAGGGATGTTCTTTCCATGGGTATAAGGGTGTGTCAAGCTGTAGAGTCTAAGTGATTGCATGGTTGATTTTCCATAAGACATGGTTGATAAGTGGCTTAAACACGAGTCCAAGTGAAGTTGGCTTCAGGCCAAAAGGTGCAATAGTCAATATGCAATGCAGTAATATAACTCAACACAAAGGAGCCTCTAGGGTACAAGGCTAGAAGGTAGTGTAAAAGAATGAGAATGAATCCTCAACACATAAGTCATGGCAAGCTAAATAGGACTCCTGAGCCTACTCATTATAGTAGTGTTGATAACCAATGTCAACGAGGATCTAACTACCATGCCCATGTAAAGGTTGGCTCTACCATCGCATCATGATTTTTAAAGTTGGCGAGTGAAAATAGTTTCCAAATCAAGATACAATTGGGTCAACCCTATGCTTAATGTATCGCAGTATGGAGGCTAATATGCAAAATGCAATGGAAAGTGGTAATCTCTAACCTATATGTCTGTAAGAAAACAATATCTGCCATGATGGGTTTGCGGTCATGGGACCAAAATGATGTCTCGAAGAAGTATCCAAAATTTCCTGAAAAGACAACCCATTCTCGACACTCCAAGCCACAAGGTCAAAAAGTCCATAAGAAAAAAATCAATTTTTGGAAAACTAATTTTTATTTTTCAACTTATATAGGGACTTTTGGACTCACAGTTTTGTCATTTGTGTTTTGAGCAAGCAGTTGTGGAGACAAACCCAAACAAGCTTCCTCTGACCAATTGAACCATTCAAATTGCTCAAAACTTCCAGGTAACCCTTATATCATACTGGTAATTATTTGTGATACTTTTTAAATGTTTTATTTTCAAGTTTTGATCCTAGGAAAAAATGTCAAAAATCTCAACTCTGCATACACATGAGTTAAATACAAGTAACCTGTGTATATGAGGGCCCTATATGCGATTGTGTTAAAAGGAAACCCATGTGTGCATGAGTAAAAACTTTAAGACATAAATCTAACAGTTTGAAACATTTTTTTGGGTAGGATGACCATCACCTAGCGAGAAAGAGAGCATAGTGCTATAGATAATCAAGTAATGGAGGACAAAACTGCTTTGGATTCTTTAATAGGTTGTGGCTTGCTAAAAATTTTAAGATGCCAAATATGAAAGCCAACACACGATTGCTTGAGCTTTTGATTCATTACTAGAATGCAGAGGATGACACATTCATGATCAATTAGATACCCCTAAGGATTGGGGTCGAAGATATACTTTATTACCGGTATTTCTCGAAGGGGATAGGTGGTTCATTCGACTAGCAGGACGAGGGGTAGTCTTATTATAGAAGAGTATGTCCACATATACTATCCTGGTCATCCTTAAAAGATTGGAAGTCAGATTCCAATCAAACACGTACAGAGCTTGTCCTTGAAGATTTTACTAGTTACCATTGCCAAGGTAAATGGCTCTGCTGCTTTACATCAGGCCTCAAGGATATCTATGAGCGTATCAGTGGAATGTCTCACCACATTGTTTGATTGGTGCACACCTCTACTGACCAATATAAAGAACCAACTAACCTCCATTCAGAAGTGTCAGACAAATAATTTTGGATATGGCACAATCTTATGCTCATTCTTTTTTGAGAAAGTACCTAGGCTTCGACCCAAGGTATTATCGACTATCAATAGCCCTAGAGATCCACGAATGGGTAGATGGGCTAACCTGATGAAATTCCTTGGGGGTGGCAATGTGGCTAGGATGACTTTTGATGACGAGTTTTTAACATGGTGGGATCAACAGGGCATCGTAGTCGATGACTACCCCTCTGCCAGGATGGATTTCCAAGGAGATCCAGATTTAGTGTTACCACCGAATGCAACATGGGGTGCCATAGGTAACAATTTTTTAATTTTTAAGATTTTTTTAGATTTTTTGGTTTTTAATGAATTTAAACATATTTTTAACAAGACAATACACTTACAAAATATATTGATCATGTTTGAGATGTGGGACCAATGAGACCTAATGGATTTCCCAGACACAAGCATCACAAAAGAAATGTCGAAGGGGTTGCATCTGAGATGGAGATAGTTCTCCATCTAGTTTAGAGGAACTTTGTGAGGCTGAGTCACCAAGCACCCATGATAGCCATAGAGGATCTACTCGAGGAGATGCAACGTCATGTGGTAGGAGTACCACAGGACTAGGTGTGGCTATTCTGGCATGTAGCAAATGTCGTTGTTTATTTTCTGGTTGCTCATTGTGAGCTATCTAGGTAGATGATCATATATTTTTATTATTGGACATGATGATGAGCATAAGCCCAAATTTTGTAGGGCATTTTGTCCCAATTTTTTGTATCTTATTTTGGACACAAACACTCTATCTATATACATGCGATTTTATGATATATAGAAATGATATCTTGATTACTTTTGATGTTTTTTAATTTTATGAATGATTTATATGCCAATCTAATGCTTGATTACCAATAGAATCTGCTAATGATTTTTCTGATCGTGGAATGTGAACATATGTGATATAAACAAATGATCATTGCAACAATCTCACTCTCAAAACTTGGCGATACAAATAGGGATCTCATACCCGATAAGTGTCACTCAGGTGAGATACCACCAGTTGTGAGTCTAAATAAACCACTAACGAATCAATACCAAGAGATATTGCTTCGGATAACAAACTAATAACAATAGCATATTTGGCAATATTATTCAAACCAAGACCGATACATGCCCCTCTCGAAACCATCAACTAGCCAGATGGATAATAAATCACCCAAGTCATGGAAGAAAGGTTCTAGGTATGCCTACTCACACCATAGATGAATTCAAGATATACTGAATTGTCCATCAATACTTGCCAAAGCAGGTAAAAAATATCAACATCACTAAAACCGCTAGATAGATATTTACAAACAAACAATATATACAAACACGTAAGTGCTCGACCGAATCCTAAAAGTACTACTTGTTGACTACTAGAGTAGCACCTGATGATTATGTGAAGACTCCATGCCCAAGGATGATCCAGAGGACACTTGTACCATCAGATATCATCAGTCAACAGAGTTTTTTAACTCTCCTTCTATCTTCTCATCATCTTTCTTCTTTGTACCCAGATTCCACACCCTGTGGGGAATTGTAATAAGTGATGCTAGTATGAGGATTTTCTTGAATTTGTAACAGGCCTAGGATGTGGGACTTGATCAACAAACGAGTACACCTTGGAGTGTTTTTTTTATCCGGTTAATTATCCCTTCTTTTTCAGAGGCGGATAATTCTCTGGATTTTTTCACTCATTTTTACCCCAAAGTCGAGGTGACGGTTTTGGGATTGAGCCCCTGACACATCTTAGTGTCTAGGGTTGATGTATATTACCATACTAGATCACACAAAAAGTTTCGTGGAATTTGGCTAGGTCTAAGTAGGATTTTTTAATAGTTAAAAATTTCCCGCAAAACGGGATTTTTTAATTATTTTTTTATGTAAAGGCATAAATAAGTGGCCTTAGGAAATGTCTGGGGCGTATGACCACTCGAAATTCATCCTCAGAGGCCCAGCATTCTCCTAGAGCCTACTTTGGGGGTCAAAAAAATGACTCAGAGTCCCTCAAAAGCCGATTTTTCAAGTGACAATAGCAAAAATGAAGAAAAAATTCAAAAAGATGAATAATTGGAAAAATTTATAAATTTTTCCAAAGTCAAAATAAGTCAAATTTTGACATGGAAATTAAGCAGAGAGTCAAGGGTGATGTGGCATGCAATGTGGGGCCCACCTCAAGTCAAAGTTTCAATAGAAAGTCAAAGTCAAAGAAAGTCAAAGTCAAATGGGCCAGCGTTGAGTTCATGAGGCAATGGAATTTTGGAAGTTATAACTTTGATTTAATTCAAAGGGTTGAGAAATTAAAATGTATTAATAATTAGTGAGTGGGAAGGGACCCCACCTCACCATATATGAGCCACCAAAAAATACACGTTGGCCAAGTATCAAAGCTAATACGCAGGTCAGCCAATCTACGTGGGCAGTCTCACGTGGGCCCAGTCAAAGATTCAACTCAGCATTACGTAGGCAGCTCAGCCCGTACGTGGATATTACAGCAGTCAGCAAGTCACGCGGCAGCCAGTTACGTGGGTAGCAACAGGTATATACGCTGGCCCAGCCAGTCCATACGCAGCCAATCTCCATACGCAGCAAAAGTCATACACAACTATTAACGTGGATACCTCAGCGTATTAAACAGTAGTTAACGTGGGCATGAACAACAAGTTTAACGCAGATTGGGACAGCAAGTTAACATGGGAAGATCATGTCCAGCAGTTTACGATGGGCAGTTAACGCAGTTAGCACAGCTGTTTATATTGGCAGCCAATACACACGCAGTCAACAACAGTCTAAAGGGCAGTCCCAGCAGTCCAAAGGCAGCCAATACATGCACAGGCTATCAGCAGTTTAACGTTGGCAATTAACAGCAGTTTAGAGGCAGTTATGTCCAGCAATGAAGCCAGTAACTCAGCCACTTGGAACTTGACTTGAAGCACTGAGAACTTCACCATTGTTACACTTGTCATTGGAATTTGCTTTGGGATCATCTCCCATTTTCTTATTTATATGAGCCTTGGGCTCTTATTGTATCATCATAGAACGAGTTGTTGGGCTTGTGGAAGCTCTGCTGGATTGTGTACTTACCTTTCACATAAATAAATAAAAGTCTTTGGGGTTACTGGCTTCTTTTCTGGCGCATGCTTTGGTTGATGAGGTATACCTGTGTCGTTTGATATTCATTTGATTTCATATTTGCTATCTAGTTGTTTTTCTTTGTGCATTTGCGTGAGGGCATTATTGTCTAGGGAGGAGAGATTTGTAGCTATCTCAAATCTCCTTTGGGCTTGGTATATTTTGTACACTTGTTGTAGCTTGTCATTCTCGGTTGAATGACAAGCTCAACTTGGTCTCTATATGCCAAGTCTCTTTTGCACTAACAATTGGTTTGCAAGCATTTTTGTGTTTTCAAGGGATAGGTTGCCAGCTCTATTGGAGTGTGAGGAATTCTTCGGTCAGAATAGTCACCTCCAACGATATCAAAGGTCCCACAAGTTGTTCAAGCCAGCAATTTCATAAGAAATCAAAAGATTTACTCAAGAGGGGGTTTCCTGAGCCCTTCGCTTATTTTCTATCTTGAAAAAAATTATCGCATATTTTCTTCTTTCATTTGAAAGCATTTGACTTCGTTCTAAGCAAATAAAAAATACAATAAAAAAATTTTCATTTATTAAAGAGAAACACTTTGAAGGCACTGGTTATAATTGTTTTTCATGCTTATCTTATTTGTTTATGGCCATTGCTCATATTAGGTGTGTTTATAAATCTTAAATAAACAATCTATTTAACTCTAACAAATTCTCCTAGAAATTCACATCTTTTCTTTTAGCTTAACTTTCCATTAGGGACCACCCCCCTTAGCTAACCTAGGAGATAGCTAAAACAGAGAGAGTTGGGATTAGTGTGACAGCCCCTTCTCTGAGTTCCCTGCCACCAACCACACCTTGTGGGGTTGAAGGCTTTTCTCACTGACTCGTAGGTAGGTGCGGGCGGCAGGGTCAACATCTTCTGGCGCCGTTGCCGGGGACAAGCTTTCTTGTACCTGGGAAATCGACTAACCTTTTGATTTTAGCATTTTGAGCTTTAGATTTAGATTCTTGTTCAAGTGGCGACTCCACTCAATCCAAATTTTGCAAGAGTCTCTACCAGGAGAAATTCAAGTGGTCTAGTTAGCCCCTCTCCTGATCCTGAAAGGGTTTTTAGAGAGAGGTTGAATAGACTGTCTCGTAGTAGAGCTCTTGCTAGTCTTGGGCAAGAGGCTATTTCTGATATTCATTTGCTTTTTCAAGAACAAGTAGAGCCTAGCATCATGAATGATCTTTTGCTCCTTGTGACTTCACTAACATAAATGGCTATCCTCACAATATCCCTGACAAGGCTATTGAAAAGTTGCCTTCCTTTCAAGGTAACAATGCCATTAGTGCTACATCACATGTGAAAAACTTTAATGTTGTATCTTTAAATGGTGTAACACTGCTAATTATGAGGATGTGAAGATGAGGCTTTTTGTTTTATCTTTAGAAGAGGATGCTCTTGATTGGCTCACTGAGCAACCTGCTAACTCATATGACTCTTTACAAGCCATTGTGACTGCTTTTTTAAATAAGTTTGGAGATAAGAAGGAAAATAGGCATTTGATCAATGCCATTAGCAACATGAAGAAAAATGAAAATGAGACCATGGAGGAGTTTAACAAGAGATTCAATGAATTAGTAAAAAGCATGCCTGCTACTGTTAAACCTCCTGATGAATTTCTTTTATGCTCATATCTAGATGCTTTTGGGGTCGACACTGCCTATGAGTTGAGGAGGAAGGAGCCTACGAATCTAGGTGTACCTCAATCTGAAGCCTTAAAGATAGAAAGGGCTAGAAAGCAATCGGGAAAATCTGAAATTCCTGGTTTCAATAGAGGGCCCTCGAAATCAAATGATTACAAAGGCAAGGAAAAGGAAGAGACTACACATGATCCTATTAAGGAATTAACTCAACTCATCAAGAGTATGGAGGCAAATCATATCAATCAAATGAATGCTATCCAAAATCGATTAGTGGCCATGGAAAGAAATCAAGGGCAAAGATTCCAAACTAGGCCAAATGATAGATGGAAAAATAATAAAGGCCCTCAACAGGAGCATAGGCCTCCAAATCCATTGGAATCCACCAACATGGTAGA
>APFE030550126.1:59311-86609 GCA_000404065.3 Pinus taeda | reverse complement strand
GAGTTCCGGGAACTGCACTAAGCGTTCCAGTGTTGGTGGTCATCCTTAAACCACTGCCCTTTATACCAACATTTCATACAGCACATTCAGTCTAGTGCTGCCACGCATTTTTGCACATTTTGTATTTTAGCTCTCTTCTTGGACTCATACATAACCCTTCGGATTAAGGGGGGCAATGTTGGACACCTAATCCTAAATGGGTTAGTGTGGAAGCCGAACAGGCTAAGTAGTCCAAGGGACCTTGGGATGTGAATCCCAACGGTCACCATATTGTACTATAAATGTACATCTATTGTTAATAAAAAATGCAATGCATGCTTTATCTTTCTATTTGTTTCTCGTTCACCATGTTTGTTTAACAGAAATCTTAATGCACTAAAAAATACAATAAAAACTTTCAAATTCGATGAAATCCTATTTAGAGAAAAGAAAGAGTTTCTTTGATTTTTTAGAAATGAAATGCAAAAATCTCACAAATTTTCCAATTTTTCTAAAGCAACCAATTCCACTATAATGTAATGAAAATGTAGTCAGCAAACCAAATTCCATTTTTCTGAAACATCAAATAAGCCAAAATACTCTTTATCTCTAATAACCCAAAACTTTCAAGCAAACACAAATCAATCGACATAGTTGGAGAAAACACAGTTTTGCCTATGAATGCTTTGACTTAATGATAATAACAGTGTAATTGTGAGAATTTTCCAAGATGAAAGCAACAATTTCCTTTATCAAGAAAAAATGACCATGATTCCTTCACAAAATCACTAGGTCTCAAGAAACCCTAATTTACAATTCAAAATGAGTTTGACTACAAAAAAGGAACAAATAAAGCTTAACTCATTTATTTGAGAGAAAAAAAATAAGAATATCACAAGAAAAAGGAAAATCTAACTTGTTTTGATCAATCAACGAATTAATGAGGCAAAACCCAAAGTCATTTCTTAAAAAATACCTAATTCTCAAAAATCTTTAACAAAGCAATCAATTGAGTTCAGAAGAGACACAACACAATCCAAACAAAGATATTGACACTTCTAGAAAAATAAAGTGAGGTCCGGGTTGAAGAAAAATCTATATTTTAAAAAATTCTCAAGGCCTCCATGGAATTATAGTAGCAAGAAGAGCATATGCGCTCTGTTTCTAAGGAAAAACACACGCAAAATTGCGCTCTGTTAGCAAAGAGAAACTAGACAATGGTAAAAAGCTTAAGAAAAAAATTAAACTTCGAATAATCAACCACACATATCTAAAAGGTCATGAATTTATAAAGAGTGAGGTCTCAATAAATGAGATGAATTAGAAAGAAAAACTAAAGAAAAATACGAGAAGAGAGATGCTCCCAAGTATGGTCGCCAATTTGTTACACCGGACAAGTCCCTCTTGCAGAAAAGAGCGATCTCCCTAGTGATAAAAATGGCAATGTTTGTATTAATAAAATAACACCCACTGGTCAGCTCTAAGAAAAAGATTCTGAACCAAGAGAGTCTGGCTCTGCAGAATGATCTACATTGTTCATGCACATTACACATTAAACAGAAAACATGGTTTTAGGGAAGTTAGAACAACATCCTAAGAAATAGAAACTAATTCCTATCGTGAGTTTACGTGAACAAACTCTACGTATTCTAGGATATTCTCCATTATCTTCAACATCCCCCCTTAATGGAGAATGGGTTCACATATATGCCTAACATCTCCCTAAATATTTGAAACCTAAGTTTTCCAAGAGGCTTAATGAAAATGTCTGGAACATTATCACATGTATTACAATATTCCAGATGAATTTCTTTGGCTTGCACTTTCTCCCTGACAAAGTGGAATTGAGTATCAATATGTTTAGTGTTTTTGTGAAACACTAGATCATTGGCTAGCTTGATTGAACTCTAATTGTTGCATCTGATTGTTGTTGTGTCGATATTTTCCTCTCCAATATCTTGAAGAAGTCTCCACAACCAAACTGCCTCACAGGTTGCTGCACACATGGCTTGATACTCTGCTTCTGCTGAGGATAAGGAGACTGTGTTCTACTTCTTGCTTCTCCATGTGATCACCCTAGATCGAAGGATAAATGCATAACCTGTTACAAATATGCGATCATCTACATTTCCTGCCGAATCTGAATATGCAAATCCTGCCAATCTAACATCAAAAGAGTCAGTGTAAATAATTCCATAATCTATAGTACCTTGTAGATACCTCAGAATATTATTTGCTGCATTCCAATGGCTTTCAAGTGGCTTAGACATAAATTGGCTTGGCACACTGACTGTATAAGCTAAATCAAGTCTAGTGGTGGTCAGGGAGATTAGACTCCCAACCAGTTGTCTGTAAAGTGTTGCATCCACCGCTTTTAAGCCATCCTCACACTACAATTTGATGTTCTGCTGCAATGGTACTAGTTCCGGCTTACACTAATCCATTCTAAACTTTTCTAATAGGCCCTTAACATACTTTGCTTGGGACATAAATTTTTGACCTGAATCTCTCCATATTTCAAGACCTAAAAGTATCTGAGTTCACCAAGGTGCTTCATCTCAAACGTCTATGACATCTGTTGCTTAATTTCATCAATTAGATATGTAGCATCACCTGTAATTATCAAATCATCTACATATAATGAAATCAACACTCCGCACCCTTGTTCATCTTTCATGGTGTAAAGATTAGGGTCATCCTTACTTCTATTATAGCCAACTTGTAGAAAAAATGAATCAATTTTCTCATATCACGATCTAGGAGCTTGTTTTAGTCTATAAAGTGCTTTCTTCAATCTATAGACTAAATGTTCTTTTCCGTTTTGGACAAACCCTTCTGGTTTCTCTAGATAAAACTCTTCTTTGGGTTCTCCATTCAAAAATGTAGACTTTACATCTAGTTGGTGCATCATCCAATGTTTCTTAGTAGCTAAAGCGATTAACATTCTGATGGTGTTCAATTTATGTACAGGGCCGAAGGTTTCTTCATCGTCTATCCCTTCTTTTTGTGTGTACCCCTTTGCAACCAACCTAGCTTTCAGTTTTTCTATAATTCCATCTGCATTAATTTTTGGTTTATATAACCATTTGCAACCTATGCTTTTTTTTCCTCTACGAAGTTCAATCAATTCCCAAGTGTTATTTCTGATTATTGAATCATATTCTTGTTCCATGGTTGTTTTCCATTCACTACTTTCATTTGCTTCATTATAACTAGATGGTTCAACTAGATTCATCATACTAGTTATAAAAGCATTTTCCCTATATCCTGTATTCATTTAAGCTTTCCTACTTGATCTCCTGAGTGGTGGGGTGGAGGTTTCAAACCTTATTTGATCATCATTTACTTTTTCTTACTACTACTGTTGTTGATGCTATTGTTGCTGCTGTTACTACTGTTGTTGTTGTTGTTTTTCATCCTTTGCCTTTGTCTATTACTGACCCTAATTGTTCTCTGCTTCTTCTTCCTCAAAGTACGGAATGTCCCATCCATCATAGTGCTCATTAGGTTCTTCATGATCCTGCTCATGGAATTTAACATATCTACTAACAAAAATCTTATGAGTACAGGGATTAAATAATATGTATGCTTTATGTGATGAACAATACCCTATAAAAGTACATATGACGGCTTTTGAACCTAATTTTCTTCTATCTTCCTTTAGAATGTGGGAAAATGCTTTGGATCCAAATATTCTTAAGTGTTTTACTACAAGCGTATATCCATATAATGCTTCAAAAGGAGTTTTAGACTCAAGACATTTTGTAGGACTCCTATTTTTCAAATAAAGTGCAGTATTCACTACTTCAGCCCAAAAACCATTAGAAGGATTCTTACCTTTCATAATATTTCTAGCACATTCCAACAATGTTTTGTTCTTTATTTCTGTTACTCCATTCTACTATGGCATATGGGGTACTATGAACTGCTGCAAAATTCCATGATCTTTACAATATCTGATAAGCTCATCCTTTTTGTATTCTCCCCCTTGATCAAAATGGAGAATTTTTATCTATTTCCCTATTTGTCATTCAATCATATTTTTAAACTGCTTAAACTATTCAAATGTATGACTCTTCTTACTTAGAAATAAACCCAAGAAAACTTCATACAGTCATCAATAAACAATAGAAAATACAATGAACCTCCTAATGATTTTGTCTGCATGGGTCCATAAAGGTCTGTCTGCACTAATTCAACTATATCCCTCTGTTTCTTTTCTACTCTAACAAGGAATTCTTCTCTATGCATTTTTCCTAAAGTACAAGCATCACAGTCATTATGTACTTTCTTTAGCATAGGAAGATCTCTTACCATTTCCTTCTTTTGTAGTAATAGAAAATCATTGTAGTTGATGTGGCCGAATCTCTAATGCCAAAGCTCTTCCGTAGTCAGGCTCACTGCTATCAATGCTCGAACTAGTGCAGGTCTCACATCCAACATGTACAAACCTCCTGTTTGGATTCCTGTAGCAATTGTCTTCATAACATCTAGCAAATCATTAATGTAACAATTAGATTTTAAAAATTCAACTTTCAAATCTTGACCTATAATCATAGATACAGAAATCAAGTTCTTTGTTATGCCAGGCACATACATAACATTATAAATTTGTTTGATATTACCATTAGGTAGAATGATAGAAGCTTTCCCAAACCCTTCGATTTGATGACTTTTGTCATCACCCAGGTAAACTTGTGTGCTTTCGTTGATTTCTTTAAAATCTTCGAGCCAGTGTTTATTCCCTGTCATGTGCGTTGACGCTCCTAAATCTACATACTAGATATCTACATCCACATTTTCATCATGATCTGCCATGAACAATCTGAAATTCTGCATCTGATCACCATTCATGAGATGACTTGCATGTTTTTTTGGCTTCCGCTGTTCTTCATGATATTTTTTTTCCTACACTCCCTAGCAATATGACCCAATTTTCCATAATAAAAACATTTAGTTTCAGAGTTTTTATTGGGATGCATACCTTGAGTCTGATTTGGCCGTTTTTGTGAACTTGCTCCGTTTTGTTGTTGTGGAACTCCTTTCCCTTTGTAGAAGTTTTTCTTCACCATCAATGCAAGATCAGCACTCTGGGGCTTCAGAGTTGACCTCCTCTCTTCTTCCTGGATTAGTATACTTGTCAACTCTTCAAAATGTGGGATCTTCTCTCTGGAATTTATCCCAATGATGAACATATGATAATCATCAGTGACACCATTCATTGTAATGGTTACAAGATCCGTATCATCAACTGTATGTCCAATGTCTGATAATTTGTTTTTCAGATCCTTGATCCTTGCTACAAATGAAGCAATTGTTTCATTCTCCTCCATCTTCAGGGGCAGGATCTCAATCTTGAGGAACAGAAGATGACTTGAATTCCTAATCTCATACAATTCCTTTAAAATTCCCCAGATCTTGTTAGTTGACTTGCCTTCTCTCATGTGCAGTATAATGCAGTCTTTCACTGACATCTTTAACATTGTCCTTGCTCTACTTTCTCGTTTCTCCCAATCTGGGATCGATGTTGATCCAGCCGCGGGCTTTGGCTCATCCCCATTCACAATTGTCCAAGTACTCTGCGCTTCTAGCAGAGTTTGCATCTTGAACTTCCAATTTTCATAATTGGAACCATCGAGCTTGTTATTCTTGTTCATGCATGCTTCAAATATATCGTTATTCATCTTGGCAATTTAGAGAAAAAATTTACCCCAGATCTATAACAGAGACAAATCACTGTTCTTCAATGTTGTTTGATCTCACAGCACACCCACTGATCACAGTGGCTTCCTTCTCAGCCTCCAGACATCCTTCTATTGTCAACTACAACCTTTTTCTTGGTTTCACCATATAGCTTCTCTGACAACTACAACCTTGTTCTTGGCTTCCCCACACAACCACAACCTTGTTGTTGGCTTCCATGATCATCGCAGATATGCTTGTCTTTTCTGTTGTGTCGTCACAGCTGTACACATATTTCCTGTGACGAACTACAATGGAAAAGTTATATAATATGCGCGATGGTGCTACAGTTCCCTCTTCGCAGAGGTACACTCACAACCAGCAACAATCTCAAAATCGTCGCAATTATCCCCCTCACAACTGCAATGATCTTGGTTTAAAGAACCACCCAGCAACCAGCGTACAGGTTCCCCAGCCGTGAAGCTCTAATACCATCATAAAAATGGCAATGTTTGTATTAATAAAATAAAACCCACTGGTTAGCTCTACGAAAGAGAGTTTGAACCAGGAGAGTCTGGCTCTGCAGAACACTCTACATTGTTCATGCACATTAAACATTAAATAAAAAACATGGTTTTTAGGGAAGTTAGAACAACATCCTAAGAAATAGAAACTAATTCCTATCCTGAGGTTACGTGAACCAACTCTACCTATTCTAGGATATTCTCCATTATCTTCAACACCTAGATCCTTGATGAAAACTAGAAACGAGCATGATAATTGAACTCACCCTTTCTCTAAGTTGAACTTGTTTGAATTATAATAATTTTAGCTAATGGATGAGCCTCTTACCTATTTCACGAAATGCTCGATGAATATCTCTTGTTGTGATTCGATGCAGCCCTGCAATGCTTCATAAGACCTGCAAACATCAACCATAAAAGGATCAAAAGCACACACAATATAATAATCCAAAGAACTTAACCTAATGATCAAGGAAATTAAAAATTGAAATTGCCTTAATAAACATTATAAACAATTGTAAACCATTCATTATTCCAATAAGACAAATCAATGGGAGAAATTGTTCATTTGTATTAATGAAAGATTAAGAGGAGCCTTACAACATTCGCCTTGATTCCTTGAGGTCCCTCCCAAATGCCTTCAATCTCCTCCATAGATGAGAAGCTTTCTAATCTCAAAACAAGAGCATAAGTTTGTCTTCTCTGAATTTTGAACTCCTCAATCCCGCTACCTTCAAGAATTATGTGAAGCTCGAAAGATTGAACACAGAAGACTATTTTGGGCACCTCGAATACAAAGTGTCAAACATAGTCTTATGTGTTGATGCTTTCAAGTTTCACATAATTCTTGAAACTGTGGACTACACAAATATCATCAACGATGACCAAGCTCTGGGTGTCGTAGTGGTCCAACAAGAAAATCTCCTTAGCACGATGGAATAGGCACCACCCATGTTTTGAGTCCTGCTCTATAAAACCAAAGAACTAGGACCTTCACATTCTTTCTTGTGCCCTTTTCAATTTGTTCAACCTGTGCTATGTAAGGCAACTCGTTCCGATGCTGAGTGCGCATGAGCACTGAGTCTCTCACTGTTAAAAAAAAAACGATGGCATACTGGGTGAATTTTAGTTTAGGGTATATGATACCTGAAGGCATAATTTGACATAAAATAATCATTATTTTTTTAGTTATTGTATACCTTTAATGTCCTTGCCATTACTTTTCAAGGTGTAGCATTGCAATAGGTCCTTTGTCTTCACACACTTCACCATTGCGGTTATTCGAACTCTAATCTAAGACACTCTGAAAACACAACACAACACATGTTTTTTGGTCTATTGCCGGGAAAATTGTCACATCATGCTAATACTTTTGTTTCATATTTTTCACCCCAAGCTGGCTACAATTCAAACCCTACCTCCAGCCAAGACCAAAGCGATATCCTTTCGTGGATTAGTTCAGGGAGACTGGAAGATCGCAAAGTGAGTGTATGCAACCTTCATTGGCAAGGTATCCCTGAAAAAAATATGGAGGAATAAATTACACTACCTTTGTCAAAAAGATTGAGGGAGAAAATTACAAATGCAAAGAAATAAAAGCTTCACATTTCCCTTTATATTGAATTATGCATTTGCTAGCATGGATAAATGCAAGGGAAGTGTTAATGCACTCCATTATCAATGGAGGCTATGATCAATGCCTAAATACTTCCCCACCTTTATCTCTAATATCAAATGAAGAATTCCATGTAAAGGGGAAATCAACATTTCCAAATTTGAATCCAACTTCTTGTGGGAAGAGATTAATTAACAACTAGCATAAGAAGCTTTTCTTTCTTTGCATCTGTGATTTTTTATGCATCTATTTTTTTGATAATGGTATGGATTATTAAGTTATTTTTCTTTCATAGACACATTGCAAATCATGGTTGCATATATGCCTTTGAAATCTTTTAATCTGCATGGACCCAATGATTAAAAATATCTACCTTAAATTTCTCGTAAACATAATTACAATTGTCTAGGCTGAAAAAAATGCAGGCCTCATAGAGGTTAATATAGATGCGCCCCAAATTGAGGATTTCCACTCGGAAGAGCACCCACTAGTCTATGAAACAACAACTAAGATGAAAATTCATAGTGAACAACCACCATATCTGTCAGATTATTTCTTTGAAAGAAAAATATGGGCTTTTGTGTTGATTACAATATAAAAATATTTTATGTTAAGATTTTCTAGAGAAATCCCATAGAGAACAAATCCTCGAAGATTTTACAATCTAGATCTAGGTTCCTTATGATGAACTTAGATTTAGGTTCTAAACAGGTGGACCCTTTGTTCTCTATGTGATTTCTCGTGAAAATTTGAGCATAATATCATGAATCACAAAAGCATAAAATTTGACATCAAATATTCTATGGTTTCACTCTCTTTTTGTTGCTTTTATTTTTTAAAAACTACTATTATCAATATTTAGAGAAACCCAACCTCCAAATTGATGGTCAGAAAGGTCATTGTTAAAATTTAGCATCCTAGGAATGTATACATCAATATGCATTGTGACAAGACAATAAAAAATATGGAAAAATCTTCCCCATTTTCTCATTTTAATTTTCTTTATTTTCATTTTCCCACAGCTTCTACCAAGTAAAAATTCATTCATCCATGTTCACATTTACCAGTTATATCTTCGCACTCATCAATAGAAAGCTCATATTTCTTTTTATATAATTATGCAATTGACTTTTGATTAGATATATTTTATATTCCACATTTAGTATTTCCATTTTAATTTGCAATTTAATTAAATTTTGCTTGATTGATTTAGTATTTTGATTTTAATTTGCAATTTAATTAAATTTTCATTGATCTTTTGTAGTGAAAGAGTTGAAGAGATGAGGAATTGAAGAGATGAGGATAATAATATTTCAATCAATGCCATTTCTCCAACAATAGAAGAATAAAAATTTGGGCCAATGAAAATTGATTAACAAGAAGTATTCTCCAATAGCTTTAGTATTGGGAATTCTTTTTGTAAAATTATAATGTGTGAATTGTAGAATGTATTAAGGGGCTTCTCTTTTCTGCAATTCTGGAATTATTAAAAGAATTATTGTAATGAGTATTTGGAGTTGTAGTTGAGAGGAGAGAAAATCTCAGGTCTTGGGGATTATTGAAGAATTTTCTTTTGCATCTTGAATTATGTATGAAGGGCACAACTTGCACTATTGCAACTACTGTTTTAATAACATAAGTTCAAATCATTGTAAAGGACCCTTGGAGATGACAACCATAGAAATAAATTCAATAAGTTGATATTTATAATACTATTGTGTTGCATTTTATCATGGAAGAAATGTGTCATTTTATTCATAAATTTGTGCACTATTCTCAATGTGATTAATTTTCCTCAATAATATGTTATTATTTATCTCTCATCTTGTGGGTTGAATTTTGATTTCTCAGTAACTATTTGCTAAGAAATTTGTCTCTTAATTCTGATATAACAGCTAGTAATATTCTCCTAATTATTTCGTTATATTATTGTTTAATCATTCAAGTTATTGATTTAATAATGATCATAATTTTGTGAACTACTTCCTAAATGTTGTTTATTAATTATTTCTATTAATAAATCTCTCAACAAAATGTGTTTAGGTATTCATAATATCAATTAATTGAACTTCTTCATTAGCCTGATATTCATTATAAGCCATACATATCTAAATCCAAATCATTTAAATACTTTGTTCTTTTTACCATTTATTAGCATTTAGATTTAATTCTATATTTATAGAACTCCCCTTATCAAAGAGGTAAAATTTATTTGTGGCTTCCCTCTTCCCCAAATCAACTTAAGGATCACATTATTTCCTGATGAGCAAGAGGGTTGATTCGATGTCTCTTCTCTATTAGTAGATGAAAGTCATACTTTAAGCCACTAGAGATGGAGAGAAGGTAACTATACCAAGTCCTAATTGCCATTTCAACTTAAAAGAAGTTGTTCTAAGGTAGTGAGAGGGTGGTGCCCTTTATAATGTTGTAGGGAGAGAATTTCGATCCTTCAACCCCTACCAAAAATCATGAAATACCTCAACTACTCGTCCATGGAAAAAAATATGCATGCTATGAGTGTGAATAAATACCACCACTAGTTGATTCTTAATAAATCCTTTGATTTTAATTGTTTGTGGAGAATAAATGATGGTTAATGTATAGCTGGAGATAATCAGTTCATCTCGTGTTGTTTTAATATTTTTCACTTCTTCAGTGGCCATTTGTGGTATTGCATCGTCTTCTTGAGACATACCATGTAAAGGGACCTCCTCGAATGGCTAATTTTCAATATCATCAATCTCAAATCATTTTTGTTCCTTGCTTTTATGGAATGTTGAACATTTATCATCACAATAGTAACATGGTGCTTATCTTCTCTTTCCGGCCATTTATGTTGGCATACCTTTAAACCTTAAAGGTTTGGGTGGGGCCACTAGTAAGATTATCACATTGGGCATTAATAACACCTTTTTCATCTAAAGATTTGTGGTAAGCTTCCAACAAATTAGAGGGTTTATGCATTCTAACGTGGGCCTCAGTAGCTTCCTTTAGGCCAATGATGAAACATTCGATATATAGGGCATAGCGTCGCCCTGGATCGAGATGGAAAGTTGTTCAAATGTTGTGATGAAGCCTTGTATTGCATTAGTTTGTTTCAACTTCATGAGGTGACAAAGAAAGTGAGATTCCCTATCAAAATGAGCACAAATAGCCTTACAAAACATATTCCAAGTTGGCTTTCCAACATACTAAATTTATGATGCCATTATAACCATTGCCAATGTTTTTGTTCAAAGAGAACCCACATGTAGTTTAGTTCCATCATCCCATATATTGGTGTGATGAAAATATCATTCCACTTGTGCCACACACACTACTCGATTAGAACCATCAAATTTGTGCATGCTAATCTTCGATGTCTTATTGCTAGAATATTGATGATGGAAATGATGCTACCCTTCATATTTATGATGGCCAGATTCTCCTTCTAGCTGGGGATAAAAACGGATTTCCTCCCCCATGAAAATAGCTTCGATATGTTCCGGTAGTGTTTATAAGCCCTTTTAAACCACATATCATATTTTTGAGGTGACGCTTGTTTCTAGTTTTTTAATTCATTTCTCGAGGTTTTCCATAGCTTGAGCCCTCATAGTTAACATACAAATAACTGAAAAAATAGGGTTTAGTTAAGATTAGTATGGTTGCGATGGGTGTGAGGCAAGGTTTCTATTGATGGTACCACTACAATCAGCTTGTGATCCTAAATTTTGTGGGATAGGTCTCTTGCAAGTGCAATTTTGGGACCACAAGCTTGTAATTTTCTACTATGATAGGAGTATTACTCCAGGTTGATCAATATTGTGGCAACTGAAATCCAAAAATATCGATACCTAAAAATGTGGAGGAACTTGGTGATCCAAATTGGTCAATATTGGGGTGAAAAAACCCCCAACTTCGTAATACTGCAAAATGTCTAGGAATTCAACATTTGCCATTAGTGAATATTATGGAAATAGATAACCTAACTTCTGGATACTACAAAATGTGTAGGAATGTGAGTGTTAATCAACAAGAAGTGAGGTAAGTGTAGTATTAAAGGAGCGATAGTTGATATAGATTACAATATATGTCATGTAGTCCTACAATGATTCTCGACCAAATATTTCACATTCATTGCCAAGGAGGATAGACTATTCCCTTAATTGTACTAACCAACTAGCCTTGATATGTGTAAGTAATCTCCTCAAGTGTTGTTAACAATGTACTAGAGCAGCAAGATAAACGATGACTTCTCTAAGGTTGGTTTCTAGGTAACCCTACAAGGCTTCCAATATACCAAAGGTACGTGGAAGTGCAACTCACATAAAGGTGTTATTTGATGCACTACTTCTCAAAGAGGTATCAACAAGGGTTATAAGGGAGTCCAATAGACATGACCACCTCTTATAGTTCCATGTGCATGTTTCCCACATTGGAGGTTGATGCATGTAACAAAAGATATCTATAGTTTAAAGATGTAAGAATACATCTCTAGACTACAAAAAGTTTTGTTAAATTTGGTGGAGAGGTTGGCCCAATAAAAGTTCTTTGATATGACTTGTAGTATGCTTGAACCATAGAAAATGTGATAAGTTAAAACTATGTGAGAGATACCAAAGAAAATAACACATTGAGAAGATAGAAAATGGAAATATTCTCTTAAGATCTACAATAATATCATGCTCTTGCTTCTTCAAGGTGGAAGCCTCAAATATAGAAAATCTCAATAACACGGAAAAAATATAAGACTTCCCTTACTATCTTTGACAATATATAGTTTCATGAGATCTAAATCCATAAATACTTGTGGTCCCTTGCATAATGTAGTTTAACCACTTTATTTATTAATTATGGTCTGATATAGCTAATTTTGGTCCCCTTTTGAGAATGTGGCTCAACCACATAAAATAGTGATGTGATTTATTTATTGATATAACTAATCATGACTCTTGCATGGCCCCTTGGGCCTATTATTTCAATAAATGGGGTTAGGGTCGAACCCTAACAAAATTCTCCATAAAAAGCTTCATAATCAATATTTCCACTAACTCCTTATGTTAATATAAGAGATTTGTAAAATACATAGAAATTTGGCTCGAGAGGAACTGGTCACAGATTAAAATATACTCATCATGAATTCAACTTGTAGAATGACAATGATCATCCTCATGTTTAAAAAATCTTGACATCTTGCATTCAAGCACTACTAGTTCTTTCTTCTCGTGATGACATTCTCCAAACCAACTACTGAACTCACTTTGATGCTTGTTAAACTTCCTGAATATAATTCTTCTTCACTAAAGAACATTCTATTTTTAGAAATAATTTAGTTTTCTTCATGATGATAGTGGCCATGATGTAGCATAGGTTGACCTATAAATACATAATATTAGACCAAATAAGGCCTCGAAACGAGAATGTCAATTAAGGTGCCTTTTGTTGGTGGGGATTTCAAAATAGGAGAAACCACAAAATTTAAACTTCTCCAAGTACGGCTATGTTTCCTCATTTCGACCCTTAAGTGTGGAAATTTCATTTGAGATATATTGAGGTTCAAAAGTGAAGTTCCCATTTGGTACCCTTGAATAAAAGTTGAGTGTAAAGAGATCATCCATGACCTTGTTCTGTGTGCTTCCATAGCTCCAGTAATAGTTTAAAATCATACACATAGGAAAATTGAGAAAGCATCGAAGCAATATGTAAGCCTATAAATCTTGTAAACAATGTTAATACTAAGAGTGGGGGTGAATGCGTATTTAGGCTAGTTTAGAATTTCATGCCAATTTATATTTACTCATTGAAAAATGGCATCTATTATATGAGAGTAACCATTAACAAACCATAACGACAACCATGCCCACCAATACAAGCATACACATCATGAGAAACAAAAAATGACACACGAAGGTTTAACGTGGAAACAATTCCACGAAAAAAACCACCAAAGGTTTCTCTTGTTATTGATGTTGAAATGAGAGCACCTACTCTATTACATCAATTTGCTTGTGAGCCACCACTCAGAGGAAGCACCAAATCCCTTTGATTATTTACTACCACCCACTAGCAGAAAGCACCAACTCCCTACTTTTTTATACATGTGATCAACCTATTAGAAACACAAGCTGAAGCACCAAATTCATGGGTTTGTTGCAAGCAAAAACTTGTAAGAGGCACCAACCCCCAAGCATTCTCAGACACCAACTAGAGATGGAACCACCAACTTCCTGTATGTATCCTCCAACCCACACTTAAAAGAAAACTTATTTGTCACTCTAATTGGCAGCCTTTGTGGCTACTTTTAACTTATTTTTCTTCTTTTCTATTGGCCCACTCATCATTCTATGTCCTCTACTCACTTTGCAACAACCCATTATTCTACTCCACAACATTCCCTAATACACATCCCACTCAACATTCTATTTCCTCTACTCACTCTGAACCAACCCATTGTTCTAGTCAACATTATTCACTAATACAAAACCCACTCTTATTGTTTTTCCACCATAGGACTGGGTGTTGTGGCCGACGACATAAAACTTAGGTGTTAGGTCATTTAGGATCCTATCAAGGGCTTATCTCCTTTTGTTCTTTCTTTACGCCCTTGGTTTTTTGGTCTCCACGAATCAGTGACAACAGTATTGGAAGCTCCTTGTATCAAAGATTTTTCAAAATTTCAATTAGAAAGGAGTTAAAAAAATATGACCTCTAAAATAACTTCCCTTGTGGCATCTCCATAACATTTAGGTCCTTAGCCTTGCACTACATCCTTTGTTCTTTGTGCTCAACAACCAAACGCAAACAACATCAGAAGCTCCTTGTTTCAGAGATTTCTCATATTTCAATTAGAGAGGAGTTACGAAAACTCCAACCTCTAAAATATACTTCACACATGGCATATTTATATAATTTAGGTGCTAAGACTTGCTCTATGCCCTTGGTTCTTTGTGCTTCATGGAAAAACACCAAAAAAATCACAACTCCATGTATCGAAACTTTCTAAAAAATGAAATTACTAAGTAGTTATGAAATCTTCGATCTCCAATATACTTCGAGGGTGACATCATTCTCATGTCATCAACCCCATGTGGCATCTCCTTAGTGGTGAAACATGTCACCAATACTTTCTGTGTTATGCCACTCAATAATGTTGAAACTGACTATCGTGTGTCCTCCTTACATCCATGTCATTCTCATGTCATATACCACCATCAACACTTGAGGGCCAATCAAATAATGCCATGTGTCATCTCTGATGAGAGAGAAAAGGGTCCCTTGATCCTTTATTTTGCAAATGATTTCCTTTATAAATCCCTGCTCCCCGAAACCCTCCACGATTTTCAAAAAAATCAATTTATAAGAAGTTATGAAATTTTGAAATTTTGAAGTTCCAAAATTTCAAGGCTCTAAAATTCCTACCTTCCTTGGTTTTAAGGTTCCAAATTTCGGGGTCTAAAATTCAACATGCTTCCTTCATTCAATGCTATCTTGGGTTTCTTTTAAATAAAAATTCGAAGCTCCAATGTTCCAACCTTCTCACACCAATTTTTTTTTACCTTCTCACATCCTGAAATTCCATCATCACGAGAGTCTGACCCTCTGAAACTCTGACACTCAGAAGTTCTGAGGTTTTGAAATTCAGGGATCTAATATTCGGCATGCTTCTAATTTACTAATACTTTGACCCTTTGAGATTTCAACCCTCTGATGTTCCAAGGTTCCAAGATTTAAGGATCTGATATTCAGCCTGGTTCCAATTGAATAAGAATCTGACCCTCCAAATTTCCGAAGTTCTGAAATTTCAGCCTACTTCACTAGCTCTGAGGTTATGAAATTCAGCCTCCTCCTAAGGACTTCAATATCCTTTTTTTTCTAAGTAATATTATTCTATTGATATGAAAAAAAATAAAAATACATCGAGGCACCGGCCTCTGCGGTGTTGAACAAAGTTTTGTCAAAAAATATGTCAAACCTAAATGCGACTGCCCCATCGAGGGGAAACCAGTCCATGAGAACACAATAAAAATCCCACGCAGGGGTCTCAAGTTTTAACATCAAAATGCCCACACAGGGGTCCTAGATTGAAATCTAGAAAACCAAGCTAGAAGGAATGTTTAAAAAAACAAAACACAACAGAAAATCTCAGACAATAGCATTTGAAACCTCCAGCTAGCGATAAGGCGACACCTGGAAACCCAATCATCAGTCAAGATGGACCCCTTGGCAGTCATCTGTAGTGGGCTCTTCAACAATGTGACACGCATACTCGTACCAATCCTCCTCCTCTACTAATGTACTGCACGGTATGCCACGTACTGCTTGAGTGCTAGCAGAGCTACCCTCTACTCCATGCCACCACTTATGTCTCCTTGGACGCCACCAATTGTCTTCATGCCTCCTTCTCTGCTATTAGTGCCACAATGACTACCAACCATCTCCTCACCATGCAGGGTGGCCGATTTCTCAACCATCTGCTGCTTTCCTAGATCTTGGACATTTCTGTTCTCTTGAGCTACCCTCTGCTGCTCGCCGTTGTTTCTTGTCTGAGCTTCCTGTGGGTTTATTTCCTTAGTGAAGGTTATGGTAACAATGGCTGTGATGACAGGCTTAGGTAGATAACTATGGAAGTAGAACTGATTCGTATGGTGAGAGGGATGAGGGGGAAGGGGAAAAATGGCAGTTTGGGCTACAACATTCATTCTGTAGGCACCATGGATTTGAGACTGACCTCTGCCACTACATGTGTCTAGGTATTTATCAGAGAAGGTACCATGGGAATGAGTAATGGAAGGGGAAGAGGAGAGAGAATCAGGTTCAGGCCTGGGCATAGCAAGGGGATGAATGCTTCCACCACGACTGCCCCCTCTTCTACTACGCATGCGGTGTCGAGTGTGCACCATGTCTATGTTAATCTCAGAGCCAACAATTGGGGAAGCAGAGGGATCTCTGGAACTAGAATGGCTATTCAGAAGGAAAACAAAGGGGTTTTGAGTGCAATTCAACTTATAGTGGGTCATTTGGGAGAAATGATACCCATTTCCCACATCCATGCAACTAAGCAACCAACATCATCTGCCAGTAATGGTGCGAGAGCTTGGGTCCTCAGCCTGAGGAGGGTAAGAGTAGTTTAGCAATGGGAGGGAAGAATGAATTATGGTTTGTGGAGGCCATATCCTTATTCTCATTGCAAATTTCTCAACTTGAGCACCAAAGTAATGGTGCCTGCAAGTTGACAAGAATTTGCCATAAATTGGCCTGTAAGGGGACACAGGTGTCCATGTGGCCAATCCACCCATCATCCTTCAATCTAATTGCCATTAATTTCTTCATGATCACCCGCATCCAGGTGTGATTCTTCACTTCATACCAATTCATTGTAATACTATATCTAGGAAGCAATGGCAATAGTATTGAGCGAGCCTTTATGTAGAGTCTGGCCACTATCAACTCCTATATTAGCAAGGAGATCAACCACTTTTTTTCCATCTCTGCAGATATGTTTGAAGGTGACTGCTCTATTGGTGGAGAGCCATTGTTCGATGAGCTCTAATATTTCAGCCAATCTCTGGCTGCTGACCACTTTGTATGCCGGCGTCCCCTGCAAAATTTGATTAACCATGTAAATGAGAATTTGAGAGTCACCTTCAATTAATAGGGGGAAGAAGCTGTAAAGTTGAGCTAAAAGAAGCCCCTACGATAGCCCTTATAATTTGGCCAAATTGTTCATATCCCAACCGATTGAGCCTAGGAAAGTTAGAAAAGGTTTGCCTTTATGATCCCTGGATGCTCCGTCGTATCCTTCTTTGCCTGGATTTCCTTTGGAAGCTCCATCAAAATTTAATTGTATCATATTATGGGGTGGAGAGAGCCATTTGTTTGGTATTTTGTATTGTGAAGAGAAATTACTATGATTTGCTTGTACCTGGCTTAGCTGAAGATTCTAGTTTGCCCATATATTCTTCTCTCGTGGAAGGGAAGGAAAGTCCTCTTCATACCAAGTTTAGAGAATTAATGTTTCCTGAAGGTTTTTGCAAACATTGTTACATAGGAATTCTAAAGTTGTGGATTGGTCTTTGAAGATGCGACAATTTCTTTTTTTCTATATAGTCCACATGAGAAGACCTAGGATGATTTTCCATAATGAGTTTAACAGATTACTCTTATATGGATTGATTGCCTAACTACGTATGGTGTTGGTAATATCCTCTTTGATTCTTCCTTCTTTTTGGCATCTAAAACTTGCTTTTTCCCAGAGTCTGTTTGCCAAAGGGTAGGATTTCATGAGATGCAAAGTGGTTTCTTTTTGTTGTTTACAGTTGGGCCGAATGGAAGGCTCGTGAAAGTTTCTTTTCAACAGATTGTCCCAAGTGAGTATTTTGTTTTGACATAACAACCAGAGGAAAATGGAGACTTTTGGCCATATGTTGGGGGTCCATACTTTGTTCCAAAGAGGATCCTTCACTGTTTGATTCCCTATTATTAGTTTGTAGACCACTTGGGTGGTGAAAGTTCCTCGTGCATTGTAAACCCATCTTATTATATCCTTCTTATCAGAAAAACAAATTTTCCTATTAATAAGCTCTGCCTCCAAATATTTTTGAATGGACTTTGTGCCTTGCTTGTTGATGTGGTCCAAGTTTATCCATTGTCTATATCCCTATGTGAGTGTAGGCAACCAGTGTTGGCTAACCTTATCCATCTGATCCTCTTCCCATTCGTGAATTTGGTGGGGTCTTATCAGGTCCTTCAGCTTGGGTCTTTGCTGCCATGAGTCATCCCAAAACTCTGCATTATTGCCATCCCTTAGTTCTCAGAAGCTATGTTGTTGGATTATATCTTTGTGCTAATTAGCCACGTTCTAGATTAAGGACCCTTTACCTACTTCTGTGAGTCAGATTAAATCATCTGTTGGTCAGTTGTTTTCATATTTGGCTGTCCAAAGGATGGCCTAGAGAGTATGCAGTGTCGAGATCCATTTCCACCAAAGATGTGCCCCCATGACTGCTTTACTGTGTTGGGGATCACAAAGTCTAGTGCCCCCTGAAATTTTTGGAAGGAAGACTGTAGCCCATTTCACTAGTGCCCATTTTCTATTTTGTCTCGATGATCACCATAGAAAATCCCTCTAAAGATTTTTTATTTTGTTGAGCACCCATTTTGGTGCTTCCAGAACTGAAAAAAGATAAAGAGGCATGGATTGCAGGACATCTTTGATTAAAACTAGACGACTTGCCATATTGAGGGCTCTATAAGTCCAAGAGGAAAGGCGTGCTTCCAAATTCTCCAAGAGAAGTTGCGAGGTAGAGTGCTTAAAAATAGAGTCAAATATAGGTGCACCCAGATATTTAGAGGGAGAGTGGCTACTGTGAATCCAAAAATGTGAGCTATGGAAGACTAAGTGATGGCATGGGTATGAAAGAAAAAGATTTGGGACTTAGTTTTATTTATGTTGGCACCATAGGCGTCCGAGAACTCATTCAGAAGGGATTTTTAATTTGAGGTCTTCCTGAACCGAGGGATGGCCAAAAAACATGTTATCGTCCACAAATTGTTGGTGGGTAAAAGTAGGGGTTTTGTGGAAGGGGAGGCCTCTGATCTACCGAGATTGAGGATCTTTTTTAATACTTCGTCCAAGCCCTTCCGTCATTAAAACAAACAAAAAGGGGGAAAGAGGATCTCCTTGTCTGATTCCTCTAGAAGGATGGAAGGGGATGAAAGGGATTCCATTAACTAGAATGGAGAAGAAAGTGGAGGTTATAAGACTCATAACCCATCTAACCTAGGGAGGGGAGAAGCCAAAGGCTATCATCATCTTTTGAATGTAAGTCCAGCTTAAATTATCAAAAGCTTTAGAGAGGTAAGTTTTTAGAAGCATACCTGCTTTTTTGAGCTACGTGATGTATAATATCGTGGCTGAGAATGATGCCATCCGTGATTTTCCGACCTTCCACATATCCTGATTGCTTTGGCAAGATAAATAAGGGTAGCAGTGGCTTCAATCGAGAGGCAATAAATTTGGAAATGATTTTGTAAATGACATTACAGAGAGAGATAGGCCTGAATTTGTTAGGAGTCAGAGATTGCACTTCCTTGGGGATGAGGGCAATGAATGTTGCGTTCAGAGAGGGAAGCATCCATCGACTACTCTTGGATTCCTCAATAACCTACTAGACCTCCTCTTTAATTAGATCCCAGAAGTTGTTAAAGAAATTTGAGGTAAAACCATCAGGGCCAGGCGCTTTTCCTTCTTTGAGTTGTTGCATAGCATTCTCAACTTCCTGTAAAGACATTGACTAAAGGAGGAGCTGATTGTGTTCTTTTGTTATGATTTTTGGAATGTTCTTGAGAATATTCTCTATGGCTTGTTGCTATCAACTTGTGGTTCTTGGTGCACCTATTTGAAGTAAGTAAGAAACTCTTGTTGTACATCCTCATGTTTTTCCAAGCATTCTACTTGCTGATTCTGAATGTGAGCGATGTTGTTGTGCATTCTTCTCTGTATAGTAGTGCGATGAAAAAAATTTGTATTTATTTTTCCTTCCTTAAGCCATCTAACTCTTGATTTTTGTTTCCAGATTATTTCTTCTTACTTTTCTCTTTCTGCTATTTGTATCCGAAGGAGATTTTCCTGCTCCGAGAGTGCTTCAAATCTCCCCTCAGCAATGATTGTTTGGTGGATTCTTTTCATTTCCTGATCTAGAGAATTCTGAGCTTGGAAGATATTGCCAAAGGTTAGTTGATTCCATTGCTTGATATTTTTTTTAAGATTTTTGAGTTTTCGTTGCAATTGATACATTTTTGAACTATTCAGGGGGTTTTAAGCTTTTCCAAACTACATTTATCAAATTGTTGAAGTTTGGATGCATCAACCAGAAAGTTTCGAAGTGAAAGGGCCATCATGTGTTGCTCCTGGGTCTTTGCCATTGGAGCGAGATAGGCCAGTGATCTAATCCTGTGAGAGGTAATATCGAGGCTAAAAGATCTCCTTCAAGATGGATGGCATTGTCTGAAAGCAAAAATATATCCAGTTGAGAGGCAATTTGATGTGTGCCAACTATTTTTTTATTCCAAGTATAGATTCCATTATTGATTGGCATATATATATAAGCCAATTGTTTTGGATGAAATTTTTTAAATGGATACTTTCGCTATCCAATTTATTCCTTCCTCCACTTTTTTTCTTCTAGTTTAGTAATCATATTGAAGTCTCCTCCTTTGATCCAGAGTGGATGTGTTCTGGTGGAGTTGATCAGCGATAAAGTATTCAAAATATCTATCTTATGCATTGCCTCCTGGGGGAAGTAGACTTTGGTTAGGTGACCATGCACATTTGTCCCTATTATATGAAAGGTGGCTTGAATGAAATGCTTACTTGCATGGATATTACTAAGCGTGATAACTCGTTCGTCCTAGACTATTGTTAGACCTCTTGAAGCTCCTAAGGCATCCACTGCTACTGCTTGAATGCCTGGCCATGCTTTTGCAAGGGTTTGACCAAGTGTTGTAGAGTTACATTTTTTTTCTTGCATGAAGAAGATTTGGGGTTTCTCCTGCTGAATCATGTTTTTATCATTCTATATTTTTGAGGGTTGTTTAGCCGTATTATATTCGAATATGTGAGCTTCACGTTTCATTATTGGGTAGGGGACTGTAATACTTTGTAAGCTTGGAATATCTTCCTGATTCCACCAACATTTCCCCAATATAGATGGTTCTATCGAGGTCTTTTTTTCTCCCCTGTTTTTTATTGTCTTTAAGAACGTTTTTTCCATCCCATTGACTTCCAGGCTGAATGCCTAGAGATCATTATTTTTGTGCTCTGGAAAGGATGATTTCCAAGTTTTCCAGCTATCTTTCTGGGATCTTCTCAAATTCTTTCTTCCTGTAGGCTTGTTCCAATCCTAATATGTCCATATATCCTATATTTATACTTTCAGGCTCTTCTTTCGTATGCTTGGCCTCACTACTTTCCTCTACAGTCTTTGTTGCATTAGTGGTTTCTTGCTCCAAAATGTCTATCTCCATGCCATGAGATTTCCAAATTGGTGTTAGACTGGGTGAGGAAGTGGGAAGATCTATGGATTGCAGATGCTTTTGAGGTTGCTCTAAGCCTGAGGGGATGAAGTGAGATGATTCCTTGAGGGGCTCCTCGAAGTGTAATGGGAACTCATTGGTATTCGAGTCTGGATGGGATAAGATGTCAAAGCTATTACTGTTGGATGACATTGAAGTTTTGGTGAAAGGACTTTTAGGGTTTGATGCAGGTTTTTTGTGGTTCTTTTTGTGATTGTTGACCTTGGTGAATCCTTCAAAGTCAATATTTTCTGAGGAGGTAGAAGTCGGGGGTTTCAGATTTAACAGGAAATCACGGAAGATATGGCCAAGGGCATGACATTTTCTACATCAAAATGGGACATGTTCATAATCTATTGACTGAATCCATTCCAAATCATCATGATATAAAATTACCACATCCACGAGAGCTTTGCTTAGATGCATGTAAACACAAATGCAGACATAGGAAGTGTATCTTTTGAGTTTTGTCTCCTCCGCAATTTTAATGAACTCCCCCCAATCCATTTCCAATATCTTCCAGTGAATCTTCATCCTAGTATTCCAATGGAAGGGAATAAAGCCAGATCCAAACTGGTTCCCAGCTTAGGTCTTCTTTGTGTGAGTTGAATCTTTCAATCCAGTCTCTCAGGTAAAGACCAACTGCATTGAAGAAGTATGGGCCATCAAGCACCCTCTTTCGATCTTCTATAAAGTTGAAGATTGCCGTGAAAAATCCCTTTGGTCCCAGCTGCAAGGTAATGTGCCCTTTCAGTTTCCATTTGGCTGCGATCCATCCATGCAAGGCTTTCTCTATAAGCCAGAAGCCAATAAATTTCCCTATTAACGCATGATACTTGATGTACTGGATTTGAGAATTGATTCTTTGAATTGGGAGCACAATCTTAAGTATTTCAGCTGCAACAGGTTTACAGGTAACTGATGTTGCTTTGGGAGCTGCATTTCTTCCTGTATTATCTGTTTGTGCGCAAGGAATTGTTCCCACCTCTCCTTTGGGTTTCTTTCCGTTATCTTTCATTTGCATCTGAATATTTTCTTGATCATTGGCAGGAGGCACCGTGTCCTCCCCCTCGAGGTTGTCCATGATTTTTACTCTATTGTTTGTCATGTAATGTTGTTCATTTGCTGGTGAGTTGTTACAGTGGTGCTATGGTCTGTGCAGGTCTGTCGTTGCAGGGTCTGACACAAACCCTAAACCACCATTGTTTCTCCACCCTTAATTCCTTAGGACTTCAATATCGTTACTTCAATTTCATTCATCCATGGAATTGACCCGTGGTATTAAAACACATAATAATTGTAAGGACTACATTGTCGTGGACAATCTGTCCTTTTACAAAATGTGACTTGTTATTTATAGTATTGTGACACAGGTCAATTCCATGGCTGAATGAATACCATGGGTGGATGTCACAATACCATGGGTCAATTCCATGGGTGAATGAATAACATGGGTGGATGTCACAATACCACAGGTCAATTCCATGGGTGAATGAATACCATGGGTGGATGTCACAATACCATGGGCATATACCATGGGTGAATGAATACCATGGGTGGATGTCACAATACCATGGGCATATACCATGGGTGAATGAATACCATGGGTGGATGTCACTTACAATACCATGGGTGGATAAATAACAGGGGTGGATGAATAATATGGGTGGATGAATACCATGGGTTGATGCCATTTTCCATTTGGATCAGATCTACGCCCCCTGAGAATATCATCTTCCTCCTTCTTCCAAACCTTCAATGGTCAAGTCATGAGAGGAGAATTACCTTTTACCTTCTTCTTTTCCCATGTTTGGGATTTCTCTTGGCTACACATGACTAAAGGAAAATTCTCCTTCAATTCATCTTTCTTAATCCATATATTCTTGCTTACTTTTTTTCTTACAGAGGGTTCTACTACAAGATGAAGAGGACCATTATTCCTAGTTTTCTTCTTATTCATATTTCTCTTTTGATATTGAGCACTAGAGATAAACTTTTATTCCTCTGCTCCACTATTTCTTCTTGTCTTCAAATCCCGAGCTATTACACTTGCATGCATATGCTGGGAATAATTATTTTTCTCCCCCATATATGAAGTGTGTTGCCTCATGCCTAAAGTTGCCACAGTTGTAGTGTTCAATTTGGCTTAATAATGGGGAAGGGTAGTTACTATTCTTGAAAACACTCTTTTCAAGACTTCTATTACTGTTAACATGCATTCCCCTAGCCTCTTTATGCATTGTTAGGTTGATTCTAGCCAAGGAATCATACTTTCTTCCATGTCATCTAGAGTCTATGGCTTATGCCCAAAATTATTGCAATAAAAACAATACCCATAAAAGGGATTTTGAGCACTGAAGAAAAGTTTTCTTTTATAGCTTTTTCCTTGAATGGGAAAGGATCTCTACTGGTTTCTCACGTGCCTTCCATGGTAGTTTGCATTACTTCCTTTCATTACCCCTTGTTCTTGCTGTTGGAATTTCTAAGTCTCACACGTTAGAAACCCTTCATGAACTTTATTGATTTATTCCTACCTACTTGTTTTGTTAATTAACAAGTTAATTAACAAGTTATTTACCATGTAAATACTGGAAATAAATACAAGTACATGCTCAGCACATTACAGATCAACTGTAGGAAATAGAAACAAGCACACAAGTGAGACTGTTGTTTTTGGACTAATGTCCCTGGAAAAATAAAATGGAGGAAAATTGGTGCATCTATCTGAGGGTTTGATTTATTAAGTAGTTTCATAATACAATCTCGGTGGAAAATTTGGTTCACCCAACAATTAAAAAACTCGCTAGTAGAACCTCTCTACTCAGAAGTAGATATTCTGGTTTAAACCCCTGATAAACACTTCGACAACTCCACAACTCCAATCTTCCCCACGAAACCCCAACGTCAGCCTCTAGGTACTATGTCAGCTCTTTCTGACCCAACGTTAGCCCAACGTCAATCTGGATTGGCCTGCGTCAGCCTTTGGAGGCACTGCGTCAGTCCTCTCACCCTCTATGTCACTCACATTGGCCCTCTGAGGTACTGCATAGGTCGTGGCTACCGCTATGTGAGCCGTGGCAGGCTTTGCATGAACCCTTGGTTCATTCTGCGTCCCTCTCTCCAGATACTACGCTGATCCTACTAGTGCTATCTCTGCCTCTCTACTTCTGTATTCATTGCATGTTAGCTACAAATTTGATCACTCTCTCAACTTGCTCACCAAACCAAGCCCCACAAAGTTGAAATCTTGATCTCTTGGTGTGTTCTCCAAGTCACTCTCAACCCTCCTCTTATACTTTTCTCACTGACAAATCAACAGTTGAGATTAAGTCCCTAATCAATGGCTAAGATTAGATCTCGCTTGATCCATGACTTTTGGACCATTCTAACAAAGTTTTATATTAATTGACATTAATATTTTATTTTCCCTAAGTTTAGACTTAGGGACTCCATTAGAAATATTAATAATTTTAATATCTCCCAAACTATTCAGAATCTGTCCAAACCCCTTTTGGGTATTGATGATTTCATGTGCCTTATCCTCTCCACCAATTTTCGTGGCTAGAGCACATTCAATGCTACCCCAAATCAACACTTTCTTGTTTGTCTTCCGCTGCTCTTCGTGTTGTTTCTTCTTACCAATTTTTGTTGCCCTATCTTCCCTTGTCATTGCTGGACAACAACTTCTTTCAATTTGTTGTTGTTGGAACCTTGAATTTACTTTACCTGGGAAGTTGACCCTTCAGCCCTCGCAACATTGGAGATTTTTTTTTCTTTGTAACCTAAACTAGCTTTGATGAAAGAAGATGTATACTTCAATCTCCTCCACAGATGAAAAGCTTTCTAATCTCAAACCAAGAGCATAAGTTTGTCTTCTCTAAATTTTTGTTAGGCCAGGCAGTAACTCCATAAGGTAAAAATGATTCATGTGTTCTATTCCATCAGGTAGGTCTTCATTATATACATGAGGGAGAGACTGTTCAGTTCATCTCCCGATGACCGTTCATATTTCTTATTTATCTATTTACATAAATTCACCCAATCACAAGGATCAGGTGTGTTACACTGAAATTTGTCACCATGACTATCTGCAGTTAATATGGCTCCATGAATAGTCATATTATCCTCCTTGTCAAGCCTTATACCTCTGCTCTCCATGTCAAACTTCAAAAAAGAGAGAAATTCATCAAAAATTATGTTTCTCTGGGTACGCAGGTTCTCTCTACCTTGCCTGCGTGTACGCATCCCAAACTCATTGTACCTGCGTACCTGTACGCTCTGTAAGCCAAGGGATGGGTGCGTACTCCTGTAAAGGTCAAAAGGTGTGAGTTTCATCTTAAAAAAGTTACTTGTGGTCACTTCTAGAGCTTTCTAGAAGAATGTTTGATGTGTATTGAGCGCCTCCAGATGGTTCATGCATCCTATGATAGAGGAACTTATCCCATCAAGAGAGGAGCTACCCCATCCAAAAGAGGGAGTATCCCATTGATGTTGGAACTGAATAACTTCCTCTAGAATACTATAAATACAGGCCTTGGACCAGAGGAGGGGGAGGTTAAAAGCTGAACATTCTAAAGGGTAAATGCTGCTGGAATTAGGACTTCCATTGTTGACTTGTGAGGAGAGATCACTATCCTTCCTTGTTGCCATATTGGGAGTGGGTGAGCTTGTCAAAGTAGAGAAAATCTCTTGTTGGACCCTGGGAGGAGCTTGCACAACACCAAGGCTCAGGTTGTAATGGTTCCTTTTTTGTTTCCTTAATACAAATAAGTCCATTCTTCTCAATGATTTGTTGTTAATGAATTATTTCATGTACTCCTTGGTCTATATGATGAACATGCTTTGTTTTATGAAATATTCAGGTGTCATGGAATCCTTCGATCACAAGTCGATGATGAAAACTGACGTCGAAGGCGAGAAACCTGCCATTGATGCATGCAGACCCCAAGGTACTGACGATTTCTAAGTCAACTCTCTAGATAATGTGTTGATGTCGATAGAAAGCAACTCGTCACAGGCAAGCCCACAACACGAAATCATAGTTCAAGTTGAAGAAATGTTGTTGCAAGGACTGACTCAATGATGACACAATGGATGACAAGTATTTTGCGATTGAATGTTTTGGTTACAGACCTCTTGAACACATAACGACACAACAGATGGTTTGGTGATAAATGACTCAAAGTCGACTCCTGTAACTCGGCTAAAGGATGTCAATGATTTGGTCAACTGTGAGGTAAAGGATTTCCCAACCCAGGTGAATGAATAAGTGTCGTGTTCAAGAGTGGTAGTAAGGTTTTTCTTGAGACAAAAGGATATCAAATAGGCTCATTCTTCTCATTTTTTCCTCACCATTTCTGGCAAGTACCTCTTTATTTTTTACAAGCTTGAGGAGGATAACATATGCTTGTTTGTAAGCTCATCCTTTGGATGAGTCCAACTTAGT